>SZWC01008189.1:93047-119485 GCA_023375785.1 Penium margaritaceum
GGGAGAGAGAGAGAGAGAGAGAGAGAGAGAGAGAGAGAGAGAGGGATGGAGGGGGAGAGAGAGAGAGAGAGAGAGTCAAGCAGGATGGTTAGAGTAAGAGACTCAGGGTCTAGAGAGAAGGGTTGTCTATCCTATGGGGATATGTGCAATTTAATTTCTTCGACAAGAGTATGGGTGGCGTGATCACAGATAGTATTTTGCAGGGCATCCTAAAAAGGTGCTCAGGTTGCTAGCTGAGCTAGGGCGTAGACGACAGAAATAACGAGGGGTGTGTTGTGTCAACACACTGAGAATGATATTGCATGGCCTGGAAGAAGTTCAACTACATTGGAGATCTCCAGGCCTGCGCGATGGAAAATGCTAATACTTGTAGTGTGTGGGGTTGGTGAGGTCGTACAGAAATGGGACATCTGGAGATCATGTTGAGAATAGCTAGTAGTATCGGAAGTGTTGAAGTGTGATTTGGTTAGGATAAGGACATGCACATCATGTGTGGTTGCAAATTCATCGATAAGGTTCTGTTTTGTTCTCTAGAATGAAGCTCATCACAATTGAAGTGTAAGATGCAAAGGAATTGTTGTGAAAGGGGGCTGGAGGAACGTTTTGTGGGGCAGTGCCGATTTTGTATTTATCGCGACGTGAAGTAAGGGAATGCGATCAAGAGTATTGAGAGAGGTGAGCCAAAGAGGAAGAGGTGGAGCCAGGCCTCGCCAGATGGGGACGAGATGGGGAGAGTGAAGGTGGCTTGGAAGCAGCGACAGGATGGAAGGACAGAGAGTATGGTCAGGAGGGTATGTAAAGGAGATAAAGGTGGAACTGCTTTTTCTACAACCGTCGTTGGTGCTGCTGCTACCACTATTACTAGTGGTGCCAATTTGCCACCACCCATGTTTATCTTGCATTGTCTTTCGATGTGACCTATGGAAAACGTAAATCAAGAATAATGCTACTGTTGTGGCATACAACCAGTTCCCTTTGCATGAAGTGTGACTGATGGTGTGTGAGTGGCATCACATGTAGAAATCTGTGTTACTCTGCTCTTGTCTGTGGTGTTGCTTACTGGACTGTCATTGCTTGCCTACCAACCTAACTTGCACTATTGCTGCCGCTGCCACTGCTGCTTCCTCTACCACTGCAGCTACAACTTCTGCTACTACTACTAATACTACTACTTCAACTTTTACTACTACTACTACTATTACCGCAGGCAGTGCTGCTATAGGCCGATGGTGATGGTGATGGTTGAGCTACCATTCCGTTTGGACTTAAAGCCAACCTCCTTGTCCAAACATCAAACAGGACTACCAACAAGGAAGCAAGAGCGTACAACTATAAAAAGGATCTGCCTCCTACGACGTGCAACCTATGACTTAAGACCCGCGACCTGGGACTTGTGACCTGCAACCTACGACCTTCCATTTGCAACCTGTGACCTTCCATTTGTGACCTGGGACCTGCGAGCAAGGACCTACAACCTACAACCTGCAACCTGTAACCTTTGACCTGTGACGTGCGACCTGTTACCTACGACCAAAGCCCTCTAAGCTGTTACTTGGAACAGCAGGGCTACCATAACAGTGGGGGTAGCCGCAGTAGTGTTAGCGTACCTCAAGTAGCTGTGGTGCCTGCATTACTGCAGCAAGAAATTTCTCAGCAGCAACAGCCTTGGTGGCTGTAGTGGCTATCAACCGGCATGAGGCAAATGGACTAGAAAACATGGCCGGCACAATAGTACATGCCGTCCGCTCCTAGCATTTCAACTAGGAGAAGATATCACCCTCAAGATCACGATTCCTAGGCAATCACTTGCTAGCAACTGTGTCCATTTAACACTTGGTCACTTTCCCGCGAGGTGCTAGTCAAAGACTAACTCCTATGGCTTAGAACAACCAGTGTCTTCCTTATTCTTTTACTTAGTTAGACAACTCTGTAAGGAGAATCCAAGGCCATATTGTGTAATTACAATGAGGAAGGAGCCTGGTACACATAGTCATAGGCCTGGCTTCTAAGGTGTGTGAGTAGTGGCACTTTTGGGGTGGTCACTCCACACCACCTCACCAGTCCGTAAATTGGCGCATCCACTGACTACCAAGTCGTGCACTCTCCTCATGCATGGAGAAATGTGTAAGAAACTTCCCCTATAATGGAAGGTCAAAAACCTCGTGCGCACATCAAGGCTCGATCGCAGGACCTATTGTCCCTAAGTCCAAGATGCTATCCGTTGCGTTACACTTCTGGTGTCTCGCTTGGACATGCACCAGGAACAAGGTTTAGGGAACATTCTCCAATGGAGCAGTGCATACCCAACTTGTCCGTCAAGCCATACCAGTGGCCATGGGGCATAGAAGAACAACAATCTCCTCCTTGCACCTTAGGCCACATGCTGTGGTAGTTTTCTTTGGCATGAACTTGTAGCTCTAAGTTGTGTTTGTGCATGTCAATTTTCTTGGTCTTTAGTTCTCATCTCTTGCATCCACCATGCCGACTCCTCGAGCACCTGCAACATGCAAGTCATTGTCTAGCGGCTTTGTCAAGAAGTCCACAAGCATTTTCTTGGTTGTAACGTGCTCCAGTTCCACGACACCCTTGGCGACAAGGTCACGTGAGTAGTGGTACCGAATATCGATGTGCTTTGTACGCCAAGAGATCATGCCGTCCTCTTCCATAGCGATGGAACTTTGGTTGTCCATGCAGATGACGGTTGCTTCCTCTTGTGGTGCCTTGATCTCATCAAGCAAACTACAAAGCCACTGTATTTCCTTGCACGCTTTGGAGAGAGAAATGTACTCCGCCTCAACAGTAGAAAGCAAGACGCAGTCCTGCTTCCTGCTTGCCCACAAGACCGCACCACTATTGAGAGGACAAACAAACCCTGAAGTGGACTTCCTGTCATCAATCCGTCCTCCCCAGTCTGCGTCAGTGTAGCATGTCAATCGCAGCAAGTCCGATCCTTCTAGACCTGCAAACCAAAGTCGGACGTGCTGAGTCTTTTTGAGGTAGCAAAAAATCCGCTTCACGACTTGCCAATGTTCTCGCCCACGGTTGGCCACAAACCTCCTCACCTGACCCACTGCATAAGCAATGTCATGTCGCGTTCCCACCATCACATCCATGAGGCTCCCAACAGCGGACTGGTACGGAATGTTTTGCATCTCCCACCGGTCTGCCTTGTTGCTTGGTGACATGGAGGAGGAGAGCTTGCAGTCGGAGGGCATGAGGATGTTGACAGGCTTGCAGTCCCCAATGTTGCAGCGCTTCAAGACGTCCATGATGTACTTGGTCTGGCTGAGCTCGATGGTGCCTGCTATACGGTTGTGGTGAACAACAATCCCGAGGTAGTACTTGAGAGGTTCCACGTCCTTCATCTTAAATCTACTGGCCAGATTTTTCTTGAGGTCTGTAAGGGCCTCATACCAGGAAGAACACATGATAACATCATCCACATACAACGCCACAAGTAGCAAGCCACGTTAGTCCTCCGCACATAAACGCTGGGGTCATTCTTGCAATGTGCGAAGGAGATCTCAGCCATAAGGCTGTCAATCTCCTTATACCAGATCCGCGGGGCTTGTTTCAGCCCGTACAACGCCTTCACCTGCTTCCACACCTTACCCTTGGGTGCTTTGACACCTTTCGGTACCTCCATTAGCACCTCCTTGTCGAGCTTCCCATAAAGGAAGGTTGTCTTCACATCCATCTGGTGGATCTCAAGGTGTTTGGCCGCAGCGACAGCAAGCAGGGACCTGATGGAGGCAAACGTGACAACCGGTGCGAAGGTCTAATTGTACTCAGACCCTGCGCGCTATGGGAATCCTTTTGCCACAACCCTTACCTTGTACTTGTCGATGCTATCATCTTGCTTCCGCTTCAACCCGAGAACCCACTTTGAGCCCACCACGTGAGCGTTAGTAGGTCTGTCCACCAGCACCCATGTGCCGTTTTCTTTGATGGACGCGAGCTCACTGTCGTCCGCCTCCTTCCATTTGGCCGCATCAGGCCTTGCCAAATCCTCAGCCACAGTGACCGGCTCTCCCTGAGCCAAACAGGACCAGCTTAGTCCAGTCCAGCTTCCGGTGGCAGCGTCGTACTTTGGAGTTTGTTTTCTTTATCGTGTGCTCCGACGTTGCATTGCTTGTGGATCTTTGCAATGCTATTGCTCCTGTGCTGTTGGCTGCCCTGGAGTTAAGTTTTCCTCTTTCAAAGAGCCACTAGCCTCCCAGCTAGTCTGAGAGGCCTCGGACGTCTCTGACTCTGTGTCGGAGCTCGCTGCTATATCTGCTTGCGCAGCCGTTCCCCCTGCCACACCACTCTTCTTCACGGCGTGCTGCACTGGGACCACTTGCCAGTTTTCAGGAGCTTGATCTCTTGACTCTAGCAGCACCAGCCACTCTCCCTGTTTTGAAGCTTTTGTGGGATCAAGCATCTCCTCCTTGCCTGGTTTCCTTTTGTCAAAGGTTACGTCCCAGCTGGTGATGAGTCTTCTTCCTGCCAGGTCCCATAAGCGGTACGTCTTATGGGCCGTCTCATAGCCCACCATAACGCACTTTCGCGCTCTTGCATCCAGCATACCGCCACCCTCACCTGCCTGGACCTTTGCCCATGCGGTGCAGCCAAAGACGTTCAGGTGTGATGCGTCCGGCTTCTTCCGTGGCCAAACTTCTTGTGGCGTCATCTGTTGCTTGCCCTTTTTCTTTCCGTGCCTGCCCAGGGTAGCCGTCGGAGTCAAGTTGAAGAGATAGCATGCCACTCTTGCCACTTCTGCCCAGAACTGCGGTGGAAGCTTTTCATCAAAGGGCATGCTACGCACCATGCCGAGGATGGTGTGATTCATACGTTTGGCAACACCATTGCTCTGCGGTGTGTAAGGCATTGTGGGCTGGTGGTTGATCTCATGTTGTCCCAACCAGCCCTTGCATGGTTGTCGCTCATACTCTCTACCGTTGTCGCTCCGCATTGCTTTGACTTTCTTTCCAATCTGCCGCTCCACCATGGTGACAAACTCCTGGAACTTTTCTCTAACCTCTCCCTTTGTTTTGAGGAAGAAGATCCACACTTTGTGGCTGTGGTCGTCGATGAAAGTCAGGAAATACTTGCTACCACCGTTTGACGCCATGCGAAAGCATCTCCACATGTCGGTGTGAATCAGGTCAAGGGTTGATTTTGCACAATGACCGTTGCGCTCAAAGCGCGTTCACATGGTGTTGCCTTGCAGGCAAGGTTCACACTTGTTGCCACATCCAACGGCATCCTTCTTGCAACCATCCATGCCGCGGACCAGCTGTTCTTACTAGATGACTTGGAGCATGCTATTTGCAACATGCCCAAAGCGTCTATGCCATAGATAGGCGTCTTCCTCCTTTGCGGCAGAGGATGCTTTTTTGGTTTTCGTTGGTGTGCTCTCCTGTGGTGGTGCCGAGACCACTGCCTCTGCTGCACCCGCAAGACCCTTGTCTTCCGAGCTCTTTGTTGCCGTTGTCTGCAATACATAGAGCCCGTCAACCTGTGGAACCTGTGCCACGACATCTTTGTTGTCATATAGGACCATTATATCCTCGTTCTTGGCGATGACCGCCTTCTTCTGTGTGAAGACCACCGTCATGTCGTCTCTTATTTTTGACACGGACAGGAGGTTTGCCGCAAACGAGGGCATTTAGACCACGTCATGTAGCTGTAGATCCATATCTACACCATTGAGGCTGATGCTCACCAGCTTGTCTCCTACGCCCTTTGCATTCACAACGCTACCATTCGCGTATCTGAACCGCTGCTCGGTGGGTCCAATTGAGACAAATCCAGCCTTGTCATTGCTGGAGTGATGATCATTACTGGAGGCGAGCCCGAAAGCTCCTAGCCTGAGCAATGTCGCTCCTTTTGCCGGAGGCATGCTCTGTGCCATCATGTTGGTAGCTTCTTTGCCACCCTTTTGCTGCCTTTGTTCCCAGTGCTTCCGCCGTCTTCCTTCTTTGGCAACCTGAACTCTCCTGCCCAGTGCCCAGAAATACCGCAATTACAACAGTTTCCGTGTCGTTTGGAAGCCTTGCTGCCATTCTTGCCTCCGTCGCCACCGCTTCCGCTTGTGCCTTTCTGACCAGAGGCTGACCCTTTGCTCCCGCGACCACCACATCAAGCGGCATAGGCTGAGAAAATAGCCTAACTTCCGTTGCGGCGCATGGCCTTGTTTCGCACGTACTCGGACACTGTCGTGTACGTCAGGTCATCCTCCCTCCAACCACCCATGACGGTGATCATTGGGCTTTAGCTCTCCGGTAGCGCCATGAGGAGGATCATGGCTTGCATGTTTTTGTCAAGGTCCCAGTTCATCTGGCGGGTCTCACCAAGGAGTGGTCTGCCTTGTGGTAGCCACTGTTGAGTTTGAGGACTGCCCTGGGTCAGCCTCCAGTCCTCCCGATGGGTCAACCATTTTTGTTGCCCTTGTCTACTTCCCACGTCTCTACTGCGTTGAGGCCAATGTAGGCTGATGTTAGTTGATGTCTGCTACCGGTTTTAGGATGCAAATCCGTTGCTTACCCCTCCAATAGGTGTTCACCTACACACAGAGAGAGAGAGAGAGTATATCTACACCAACACACTGAGGGCCTTGCCACCAAGGGCATAGCTTGTCCTGGTTGGGCCACAAGGGTCGTGCCTCCAAGGGCAGAGCTTCTCCTTGGTCCGTGTATGCTGAGTGCAGACCAAGCTGTTGGAGCTAATGAAGCTGATGGAGCTCATGGAGCTGATGGAGCCGGAGTGTGCACCTGGAGAGAGAGTACCAGAGTTGAGTGAAACATGCTTTACAACTGGTCAGTGTGGGCCCATAACCCTTTGTCAACCAGCCTGAGGCAAACGGGCTAGAGAACAGGGCCGACACAATAGCACCTGCCGTTCGCTCCTTGCATTTCAGCTAGGAGAAGATATCACCCTTAAGATCACAGTTCCGCACTGGGTAGTTCATAGGCAATCACTTGCTAGCAACTGTGTCCACTTAACACTTGGTCACTTTCGTGCGAGGTGCTAGTCAAAGACTAACTCCCGGGGGTTTGACCAACTAGTGTCTTCTTTATATGGTTCCTTAGTTGGACAACTCTGTGAGGAGCATCTAAGGCCAGATTGTGGAATTAGAATGAGGAAGGAGCCTGGTACATATAGTCCTAGGCATGGCTTCTCACGTGTGTGCGTAGTGGCACTTTCCGGGTAGTCACTCCACACCACCTCACCAGTCCGTCAATTGGCGCATCCACTGACCGCCAGGTGGCGCACTCTCCTCATACATGGAGAAATGTATAAGAAACTTCCCCTGTGCAAGAAGGTCAAAAACCTCCTGTGTACATCAAGGCTCGATTGCAGGACCTGTTTTCCCTAAGTCCAACATGCTATTCGTTGCGCTACACTTCTGGTGTCTCGCTTGGACTTGCACCACGAACAAGATTTTAGGGGACTTACTCCAAGGGAGCAATGCATACCCAACCTATCCGTCAAGCCATAGTAGTGGCCATGGGGCATAGAAGAACAACAGTGGTAGCACCAGCAGCGGCACCAGTGGCAGAAGTGGCAGCAGCAGCACCAGTTGTAGCAGCAAGTGCAGTGGCAGCCTCAGCCGCAGCTCTCCATCCGACCTAGCACCCTCTCTCCTCTCTTCCCCCTCTTCTCCTATCCCTCCACCCCCCTTCCCAACCCCTCCCCCTCCCCACTCCCCTAGGCTTTCGCCTACCCCTCTCCCCTTTCTACTCCCACTTTCTCTTTCATTCTACTCCTTGCTTTCCAAACATTTGTAGTGGTAGAAATGACAGCGGTGCCAGCAGTGGTAGCACCGCTAGCAGTAGCAACAGCACTAGCGGCTGTGACAGCGGCTTCCTTGGCGGTGGTGGCTTCTGTTTTGCATGCCAGCTCTGTTTTTCGTGGCCAGCCCTTCTCACACCAGCCGGCAACATTCTTCAGCCAGGGACATCCTCCTCCTTTCCCCTACCTTGCTCTTCTCCCACCTTCCAATTGTTCCTTTGCCTGTCTTCTCCCCTCCTTCATCTCTCTTTCCATCTCATTCCTCTCCCATTTTTCACTGTCCTGCCCTCCCCTTACTTCCCTCAATATGTCTTCCTCCTCCACCTCCTTTGCCCCTCTGCCCAACCCTACTTTCTCCTCGACATCTGAGCCCCATTCTCCTTACTCATCACCTAATCTCTACTCCCCTCCTCCCTCTTTCTTCTTATCTTTCTCACCCTCTACCTTTTTCCTCTCCATTCTCCTTCTTCCTTGCCTTCCTCCCCTCCCCTTGCTCCACTCTCTCTCCCCCCTCATCCGTCCTCCCTCTCCCCCCCTCTCCCCTCTCCTCCTTTCCTGTCCCCCTTTCCCCTTTGTCCTCTTGCCTCTCCATTCCCTCAATTTGTTTGGCCTAGTTCGGCACATGGCCGTACGGGACATAGTAGTGGCCCCCACCTGGGAAGGGCCACCTCATGTAGTAGGTTTGACCACACGCTAGTTACGTATAGTGTTAGGAAACGGAGAAGGGCTGCTGCCACCATCAACACATACATCGGCATCTCCTACGCATCCTGCAGTGGACGGGAAATCATGTGTCGCGAGTTGTTCCTAGATGTGATCGAGGTGTCCTCAATGGAAACTAATACCCCCCCTTGGGCTTCTGTCTTGGCCTGCTTTTGCTCATAACCTGGGGGAGGCAGTGGGTTTGGGCTTGGGTGTGCGCACCTTGGGTAGTGCTCACTTTCTGTCATGGCCTGTTCCCTTAGGGGTCCTTTGGGATGGACCAAGGACTTGCACACTGCCCTTAGTGTAGCTCATAAACGCCTTATGCAGGTGGGTTCTGGCATTGACTACATCAGTAAAATGCAGTGGAGCATGACGAACTTTCTCAGTGTCTTGGCGTCGGACATGGTGTCGCGCCTAGACGTCTGGCTGTCTTAGCAAGAGGTGTTGCTCATCAACATGGACGGATTTGATCACCTCCATCATCAAGTCAGGTCTGGGTCAGAGAGGGCTAAGGAGTCTTTCTGCCTCCTCCATGCAGAAGTGCACGAGGTTTGTGATGCTATCTTGGCCACGGCTGCCGTCGCACAGAAGGTGGTTACAGACAAGAAGGCACTGGAAGGCGCGGCCGCCTCCACTACATGTTGGTGGGATGACATCTTGAGCCGTGTGTTGTGGCCGTAGTTGGAGACAGACAGTGATATTGACTGATTCGTCTAAGGTGGGAGGTGGATGGGGCGCTCTCTGAGGCCATCCACTCAGCTATCTTAGTTGAGCTCCATCTGTACCTCTGTCTCCAAGGTCAAGCTGACATTGGCGACTCTCGTCCGTCGGGATGCCAACTTAGAGGGTCAGGCAGCAGGGACCTTTGGCTCGGACGCCATCCCACTGCCCTAAGATCCTGTTCTTTGTGATCGTAAAAAACATGTGCAAAACCAGTACGATTATGTTTATGACATTGTTGTAGATGGAGAATATTGCATGCTCTACAACCCAACAGAGCTCCAAACCATGGATGTTTTCACAAAACAACTCTCTACTGACTGACATGCTACTCTTTGTACTTAACTTGGCCTCGTCTCACTGCCTTCTCCCTCTGTTTTGGGATTGTCTCTTTTGTCCCCTTTATATGAGGCATTAAGATACACGGAGATGGTCATTCGCAGTGTTGTCTTGGCGTTCCACTTCCGTCTCTCCCAAATGAGGTGTTGGATGAACACGGGACGGACATGGCTGCCAAACCCCTCTCTCCTTTCCTCTCTTTTTTGGCTCCTCGCATGGCCTCCACATGAGGCATTGAACATGTAGCCGTGTGCGGATCTGTTGCATCTTTTATAGCTAGTTCTGCTTGCTTTCGTATCTCACGCAACTTCTACTGCCTGTAGTAGAAGTTGCGTGAGTTGAACACAACGCGAACTTGGTTTGAACACAACGTGAAGTCCCTTTGCGTTGTGTTCAAACCACAACTACCGCCTTTGAGCCTCAATCCCTCTTATGCAACAATCTCCATCTACTCTCCTTGACTCGACCATCACTCCGCTTGGCCTTCTAGATGTCTTTGACTTCTATCAGAGTGTACTTTGGCTTGGCCCATCTAGGGGTTCCCACCATTTCTTCGGATTCCTCTCTTACGTGACGCGCTACAGGTAGTGCGGCGCTAGGCAGCTTGGATGATGCTTCTTCTCGGATCCACTCGCGCCCTTCCTAACATCACCCTATCAAGCACATCTTGTTTTTTCAATCAAAAACTCTGGATTTCTCTTCGGGCCCACCGTCAATGTTTTTACAATTCCCCATCTTTTATTTGGTGTTTCCCTCTCTCATGGTGTACTGACGGTGGGGTAATGGTGGCACTATTGAGCAGTGTTCCCATCTCCACAAGGTCCATTATCCCGCGATCGGCCATTGGCCCATCTAGGAGTGCCACCCTATTCTCTCTTCCAGACGTTCTTGACTTCCGTCTGTCAGTGCTTAGCTCCGCCTTCCTAGGAGGGAAGGCTATTTCTATCTTTGTTGGTATTTCTGTGTGCCTTATCCTCATCTCTCTCCAGTCCTCTCTCATGGGGGGAAATTTCCCTTTTGTGTCTATACCTCCTTCTCTACGGATTGTGACATAATGGAAGAATGTTGGAAAATGCATCTCTCTCATTTCTCTTATGATCCCCGATGTGACAACATTAGCAGAAAGATCATGCCACCATCTCTCTATCGTTCAAGTTTCAGCTCCATTCAACGGCCGGAATTTGAGCAATGCTAGAAAGATAAAAGTGGCATAGTTTCTGCCACAACTGATCAGAAGTGACATACTTTATGCTAAGGGCTCGGCACAGCAAAAGACAGAGGGCTGGGAGAGAGGTCGCCACTCTCTCTCCTGCCCTTCCTGGCCATCCTATGTGGCGGGGCATGGCATGGCCATGGGGAGGCCTCTTTATGCGTCCCACTAACCCATCCATCTGAAGCCCTATCTAATCTGCTCTACTTGTCTTAAATTAACCATGACATAGATGAGGATTGCATGTATTCCGGTGTGATTTATGGGTGTGGATGAAATGGTTTGGAAAACAGGGACCGAGAATGTGAGCGTGAGCTCCTATGTTGAGGGGGAAGCTACGTAACGGCAAGGACAGATTTTGAGAACAAAGAGATTGAGAGAAAGATTTCAAAATGGGGTGTGTCAGAAGTGGGCCATCGCAGGAAGAGCGACGGGCTAATTATAACCATTGATTGACCAAGAGTCCGGGCACTAGCTCCTCTCGTGTTGGTGGGCACCAAGAGCGCTAGGCGTCCGCTAACCTTGGTTTGCTCGAGACCAGCATCTTGTAGAGTCGTGACCGCCAAAGAACAGACACCAAAGTACAAAGAATTTTGAGGCTTGAGGAGCACTTTGCTTTTGTATATTCCTTAGTAGCTAGACTAGTACGAATAGGTAGTTATTTTGTTGCACCTTACTTTGTGTGTACTTTAGCATGTTTCAAGTATACATCGTTGGAATGTGCAAGAGACAAGCTGTGTCTATTTATTCTCTTAAATCACCTGAGGGTAATGTAATGGTGTTATTCAATACAAACAATTGTAGCATGTACCCCATCGTCATTCAACGGCAAGTACATCCATTCAATTTCAGTTCCTAAGACACCTATGATTGTGGAGGAGTACTAATTCTCACATGCTACTCTACGTCTCTGCTTTGTTGAGGCCGATGTAGGTTGATGTTTGCTGTTTTCTATAACCAATTTAGAAGATGCAGGGATTGCTTCTTGCTGATGAGCCGTTGATCACCTGTGAACTGAGAAAAGTGTACTCTAGCCTACCAATGGTCATGCGCAAGGTAGATTTTATCCCAGTTAGGACCCAAGGATTGTACCTTCACGGGCAAAACTTATCCGTGGCCCTTTTTTGCTAAGTGCGAGCACCCCACGTTGGAGCTCATTGAGCAGATTGAGTAGATGGGGCTGGTGGTGTTGGAGCACACCGTAAAATAAGGAGGGTAAAGAGCGCTTCAGAGCGTGCTGTTCAACTATTCTGTGTGGGCCCATGACCATTTGTCAACGAGCCTGAGGCAAAGAACTAGAAAACAGGGCTGACTGAATGGCACTTGCCTTCCGCTCTTAGCATTTCAACTAGGAGGAGATATTACCCTCAAAATCACGGTTACACAATGAGTAATTTTTAGGATTCACTTGTACTGTGTTTTTAGCACCTGGTCACTTTTGCACGAGGAGCTAACTCTAGGGGCTTAGACCAACCAATGGTTCTTCAATGTTTGCCCTTGGTGGATAACTCTGTTGGGAGTAAAAAGGGTAAGAACTAAAATGAACCGCTCCGCGTGCTTTGGTCCATGCTACATGCCAAATCTCCTTGGCTCCTTAACGGCCTTCATCCCCACACATCTTCGAGTTCTGTTTGTACGCACCCCTCTCATTGGGGACCGGCCTCTTCCTCACTCTTTCTCCCTTGCTTTCTCTCCTACATTCTCCCCTGCTTCATCATCTCTTAGCTCTCCGTTCTCTATCATGGGGCCAGGGGATGGTGGTAAGTGCCTTTTGCGGCAATCCGTCTTCCTGTTCCTCCTCCCGTGCGGCTGATCACCACCCCCTGCACTCTCTCAACCTTTTTCCTGGACTTCTTGAACTTTGTTCGCCTCCAGCTTGCCTTACAAGGGACGGGCCCTTTGCATGTTTCTTCATTTTCTCCTCACTTCATTACTTCTTGGTGCTCTCTTTCCTCTCCTGGTGGTAGGGAATTGGTACCAGGCGGCCCTCATGCTTTTCCCACGCTCAATAGTGTTGAAAAAGGGCACCTCCGCATGCCCAAATGCGGCGCCGGGAGGTGGTGACGAGCCGCCAGAAAATGGAAATTCCGCTCCGGCGGATCTGGCGACTCAAAGATTACTCGCATCCTGAAATGGAGGATTGCCCCTAAAAGATGCCAAGTTGCTGAATCCGGTGGAAGCTGTTTCGCCAGAATCGCACAAGTATCGAGGGAGATATGGCTTTCCAAAGTTGGGGTATGCGCAACGGCTCTGGGAGCCGGCTGCGACTCGAAATCCAGTCGATAATCGACCGGACCGAGTAACAAAAAAACCATCTGGAGAAAATGCTTCGATAGGCCTGCCGATACGTCCGGTGGATGATCCGCCTGATCAGGTGGATCATCCACCGGAGCCAGTAGTGAAGGTTGTTACTGAGGGACTTAGCCAAATCCTGGCTTGACGTCCGAAACTCAGCACTATGTTTTGTTACTCGGGGACTTACTCAAAATTCTGACTGCAGGTCCGCGGATAGGTTTCGAACCTTGTCACACCGCATCACCAAACACGACCCGAAAGTGGGTAGGGTGCGTGGAAACAGTACAGGGGACCCACACACCATGTGCAATGAGACATGCGCCTTGGGAAAGGCGCTTCGCACGTGAATGAAGGCGCCAGGGCAAGTGGCGCCGTCAGGCTTGTGTGGTGGGTGAGATCTGCGCTTCGACAAGTATAACTTGAGCTACACTTGGCCGAATCGCGCGCACTTTGGTGCACTAGAAAGCTCATGACTAGCCGTATAAATGTTGTCATCATGTTCATGTGAAAGAACTAACGCAAAATGATGTTATTCCCTTTGCAAACTGACTGTCTCTAAATTCTTGCTCACATAGCGTGAGGCGACCAGAAAGCTCACGCTCAGTCTCAGATTCCCCCAAAACAATAATCGTGAGCCACAAGAGACAATCAAACAAACATCAGGACCACACCACGCGGATCTCATCCTGACAAAAGGGTTATGGGCCCACGGGTCTGAATGCATCCAATGTTCACGTCTTCCACGGCGCACGGGATCGTCATCGTGCGCACATGTCGCAGAAGGAGACACAGCCCATTTAGAAGTATGCGGGCGGTCCGGGCTTCGGACTATGGAGGTGGCAGTTCGAACTGCACCTCTTGAACAAGGGGCTGCTGGATGTCAGGTTGGGAAAGGAGGTGCTTACAAAAGCAACTGCTATGGACGCGGAGAAGCAGGCCTTCGAAAAGAAGAACACGGAGGCGCTCATGCTCCTCTTGTCCGGGACAGCCGAGTCGCAATGGGGCTACTTCCAAGGCTGCAAGCTGGCAGCCAAAGAATGGCAAAAGCTCTGTGCCATCAATCAATCCAAGTCGCTCGCGAATAAAATCTTCGCGATGAAGCGGCTTCTCACAGTGAGAATCGAGGAGGGAGATGATGTCATCTCCGCCATGCAGCAGATTGAGTCGCTCACCTTGCAAGGCAATGACGTGGGTTGGAAGAATGACACGCAGCTGCAGGCAATGGCCCTCCTCATGGCCCTACCTGACAGTTGGGATCCACTCATCACCGTTCTTGGAGGATGGTCGGAGGACAAGCTCACCTATGGCGCGGTCGCAGAGTACATCCGCAACGAGGCGCAGCGCCAGAGCTGCGGGGAGTCCTCGTCTGCCTCATCGGCCCTCGTCACCAAAATACATGGTAGCGGAAGCGGGGGCCGAGGAAGGGACAGAAAGATCGGCGACAAGAAGGGCGCCAAGAAAAGTGCATGCCACAACTGTGGCAAGGAGGGTCATTGGGCTCGTGAGTGCCTGGAGGAGGCAAAGAACGGCGTAAAAAATAGCAAGGGCAAGTGGCTCCTCAACGGCAACAAGAATCACTTCCTCAAGAAGGCCAACAGGTGGTGCTTGGATTCCCGGGCCGAGGACCACACCCAAGTCGAGAAGGTGGGGTTTGTCACCTACGAGAAGTCCTCCAAGTCAATGGTGGTCGCGAACGACAAAGTCGAGCTGGCGGCCGGCCAAGGCAACGTGGAGGTGGAAGTCGTGGTGTGTGGTAAGAAGGAGCTATGCACAATTCATGATGTGCAGCACGTCCCCGGTCTGGCTGACATTTTGAGTGTCAGCCGCTTGACAGACAAGGGGTATGAGGTGCTCTTCCATAGGAAAGGCGCAGTGGTGCGCATCGACGGCGACGGCGAGGTCGTGCTGGAGGCGAAGCGCGAGGGCGGTCTCTACATCGTGGAGACCAAGGTGGTCCCCAGAGCATTCGACGCAGTAGATTCGCAGGAGCGCGTCGTCAACATGGCCAAGGGAGGTAGCTCTGATCTGGAGCTCTAGCACCGATAGTTGGGACATTCGGCGCCCGCAACCGTCAAGGAGATGGCGAAGCGCGACATGGTGCGTTGCCTCGTCATCGATGGTGCAGACACAACACCAGATGGTGCAGCACATAAAAAGTGCAAGCCTTGCATTTTGGGCAAGGCCCGGCGCAAGCCGTTCAACGAGAACACGGCTCGCGCAAAGGACCTGCTGTAGGTCGTGCACAGCAACGTGTGCGGGCCGTTCAAAACGTCGTCAAACGGTGGCGTGAGATACTTCGACACCTTCATTGACGACTGCAGCAGAAAACTCTACGTGTACTTCATGAAGCGGAAGGGCGAGGTCCTGGACCGGCTGAAGGAGTACGTCGCAGCTGTGGAGAGGTAGACTAGCTGGAAGGTCAAAGCGCTACACAACGATAATGGCGGAGAGTACGTGGGCTGCAGCAGATGGATGAAGCAGCAGGCCATCAAGTGGGAACCCACTACGCTGTACTCGCCACAGTCGAACGGAGTGGCGGAGCAGGCAAACCAGACGCTACTCAACATGGTGCGGACCATGCTTGTGGATGCGGGGTTACTGCGAGGTTTCTGGGCAGTGGCTGTGCGTACAGCGAGCTACACCATCAACCTCACCTCAAGAGCAGTGCTGAAGGGTAAGGGCGGCTAGAAGACGCCGCAAGAGGTTTGGAGCGGGAGCAAGCCAAATGTGGCGCACCTGAAGGTGTTCGGGTGCAAGGCGCACGCGATGGTGTAGGTGACGCAACGACGCGACATCAAGCTAGAACCGCGGGTGAAGCCGTGCTTGTTCCTTGGCTACGAGAACGCGGAAAAGGCGTATCATCTCTGGGACCTGCGCACGCAAGAGATCATCCGCAGCCGTGACGTTGAGTTGGACGAGAAGCAAAGCTTCAGTAGTAGAAACAACAACATGAGCGTCAGGAACATTCCAAAACAGGGGGAGTGGTTCCAGCTCCTTGACTAGGGGGAGGAGCCGGCGGACGCAGAGGTCGATGATGCGACCTCGGAGCGCGGCGGTGCAGCAAGAGCAACAGCCGACGCAGAGGACTCTGACGAAGATGCAGCTAGGCTTGAGATCTGGCGGAATGATCCGTCGAAGGAGGCACCGCGGGTGCCAAAGCGCGCACTCTTGGCAGAGTTCGCGTCGGGCGTCAGAGAAAAATCCTCCAAACGCGTCGTCCGTCTGGTTGATGATTCACCGGAGCGAGAAGAATCCTCAAGAAGCCGTCTGGTCGATGATTCACCGGAGCGGGCTGAATCGGAAGGATCGCAGCAAAGCGATGAGATGCCGCCAAGACTGCTGGGCCACAACGGGAGGCAGCGGAGAGCGGGGAAGCATTTCGACACAGGCACCGTTCGATGGATCGGCATGATGCATGATGGCTGATCAACGGAAATGACGACCGTGCAAGAGGCCCTTGCGTGGCCCGAGGGAAAGCAGTGGGACGCTGCTATCAAGTCGGAGTTGGCATCCATTGCAGAAAATGACACGTGGCAGCTGGTTAATAGGCCGAAAGACGCCAAGGTCATTGGCTCCAAGTGGGTCTTCAAGGCCAAGTTCACGAAGGAAGGTGTGGTTGACAAGTACAAGGCGCGGCGCGTGGCCGAGGGGTACGCACAACGTAAGGGCGAGCACTACGATGAGACGTTTGCCCCCGTCGCCAAGTTCACAAGCATCCGGGCGATCCTTGCGGTGGCAGCCGCAAAGGACATGGAACTCCACCAAATCGACGTAAAGACGACCTTCCTTAATGGCATCATCGACAAATAAATCTACATGGAGGTACGAGAGGGGGTGGAGGCGTTGGAGGGCAAGGTGTGCAAGGTGTGAAAGTCCTTGTACAGGCTACAACAATCGCCCCGATGCTGGTACCAACAGATGGACAGCTTCATGGCACAACTCGGCTTCAAGCGCTGTGAGGCCGATCATAGTGTGTGCGTGAGTGCACCAAGAAGCTCCATCAGATTGTCGCACTCTACGTGGACGATCTGATCTTGTGCTCCTCAGACCTACCGAGCCTACAGCAGCTGAAAGAGCAGCTGAGTAGTAGGTTCCAGATGTCGGACATGGGGGAGCTGGAGTTCTACCTCGGGGTGAGCATTACGCAGAAGCGGAGGGCGCGCACGCTTGAGCTGGGGCAGGCCAAATCGTGGCCGAGGTGCTGAAGCAGTACGGCATGGAGGACTGCAAACCAGTGTGCAGTCCTGTCTTCACGACCTATGAACTGAGTGCGGCAATGGTGTCGCAAACAAAAGAAGAGTAGGAGGATATGGCAGGGGTGCCTTACCAATCGGCGGTGGGCAGCCTCATGTACGCCATGGTGGCGACTCGACCGGACCTGGCCTAGGCGGTAGGCCAAGTGACCAGGTATGTGGCCGATCCAGGGCCACTACACTGACAAACGCTCAAGCGCATCCTCCGCTACCTGCATGCAACGCAGCACGCGCGCCTAAGGTTTGACGGTAAGGAGCGGGCCGACCCTTTGCGTCTGCTCTGCTACACAGATGCAGACTACGCTGGCGATGTGGACAAGCGGATGTCCACATCCGGCTACGTGTTCTTCCTTGCTGGTGTAGCCGTCTCGTGGTGCAGCAGGCAGCAGGACTGCGTTGCCACCTCCACAATGGAAGCAGAGTACATCGCGCTGGCCAAGGCGGTCAAGGAGGCGGTGTGGCTCTGCAGGTTGCTGGGGGAGCTGGGCGTACCGCAGCTGGAGCCTACGGTGGTGCACGAGGACAACACCGACTCCATCTCGCTGACCAACAACCCCACACAGTACAGGAGGACGAAGCACATCGACGTGTGTTATCACTACGCACAGGACACGGTCGAGAAGGGGCAGGTGGTGCTGTAGCACTGCAGCACGCACAACATGCTTGCGGATTGCTTGACCAAAGCGCAAACCACGGACCGGTACGCGATGAGCGTGGCCGGACTTGGGATGACCAGCTATGACGGGCTGGAGGAAGCAGCAAAAGATGAGTTAGAGCAAGTAGGAGCAGCAAACATTGAAGGTGCAAAGGGGAGAATGTTGAAAAATTGCCCCTCCGCATGCCCAAGTGCGGCGCCGGGAGGCGCTGACGAGCCGCAAGAAAATGGAAACTCCGCTCTGGTGGATCTGGCGACTCAACGATTGCTTGGACCCTGAAATGGAGGATTGACGCTGAAATATGACAAGTTGCTGAATCCAATGGAAGTTATTTCGCCAAGATCGGACAAGTATCAAGGGAGATATGGCTTTCCAAAGTTGGGTATGCGCAGCGGCTCTGGGAGCCGGCTGCGACTCGAAATCCGGTCGATAATCGACCGTATCGAGTAACAAAGAAACCATCTGGAGAAAATGCTCCGATAGGCCTGCCGAGGCGTCCGGTGGATGATCCGCCTGATCAGGTGGATCATCCACCGGAGCCAATAGTGCAGGTTGTTACTGAGGGACTTAGCCAAAATCCTGGCTCGACGTCCGAAACTCAGTAGAACGTTTTGTTACTCGGGGACTTCGTCAAAATTCTGACTGCAGGTCCGCGGACAGGTTTCAAACCTCGTAACACCCCATCAGCAAACACGACCCAAAAGTGGGTAGGGTGCGTGGAAACAGTGCAGGGGACCCCCACACCATGTGCAATGGGACATGCGCCCTGGGAAAGGCGCTTCGCGCGTGAATGAAGGCGCCACGGCGAATGGCGGCGTCAGGCTTCTGTGGTGGGTGAGACTTGTGCTTTGGCAAGCATAACTTGAGCTACGCTTGGCCAAATTGTGCGCAGTTTGGTGCACTAGAAATCTCGTCAATAGCCCTATAAATGTTGTCATCATGTCCATGTTCAAAAACTAATGCAAAATAACGTTATTCCCTTCGAAAACTGACCGTCTCTAAATTCCTGCTCACATAGCGTGAGGCGACCAGAATGCTCACGCTCAGTCTCAGATTCGCCCAAAACAGTAGACGTGAACCACTAGAGACAATCAGACAAATGTCGGGACCGCACCACGCGGATCTCATCCTGACAAATAGTCTGGCATCCCATATCCCACCTCTACTTTTCTAGGACTCCCTTCTTGTACGCGGTTGCTCCTCACGTAGTGGACTCCGTTCTGGCGACCGCATCAGGCTCAAGCCCACTGTCTCCACTTTTGCATTTCTTTCCGCTTCATACCTTTGGCAGTGCTTCCATGTCTCCTGGATCCCCTCCTCTGCTGTCTACACGATCACCACTCTCTCTCCGTCTTGCTCGGCCGGGCTCGCACGGGAGAGGAGTTCATGTTTTGTCTACACTTCTCCGTACCTTGCCATCAGCTTCCTTCCTCATCTTTTGCGCAATGCGATATTTTCCATATTGCCTTCCTACATCCTCTAGTGATTAGGAGGCAAGGGGAGAATGTTGTAAAATTCCTATCTTTTTCATTTCTCCTCTAACCAACAAATCGGACCACACCAGCAGAAAGCTCATGCCATCATCCCCTTACCCTCCAACTTTCAGCTCCATCCAATGGTCGGATGTTATGCAATTGGAATAAAGAGAAAGGTGGCATGGTTTGTACCACAACTAAGCAGAAAGTGAACAATGACATACTCTGGGTTGAGGGACTTGGCACGGCAAAAGACACAGGGTCGGGAGGTAGGTCGCCACTCTCTCCCCTGACTCTCCTCTCCATCCTATGTGGCGCGGCATGGTATGGCTGTGGGCATGCCTCTTTAGACTTCCCATTCATCCATCGACCCATAGCCCTTTTCTACTCTACACTACTCGTTTTATGAAAATGGTGACTTGAACATGGAATCCATGTATTTTGGCATGATTTGTGGAAGGTCGGCGTAATGGTTGTGGACTCAAGGACCAAAACTGGAAGCACCGGCTCCTCTCAATCTCCTATGCTAATGCGGAACAATGGGGATGGATGCCAAGGGCAGAGAAATCAAGAGAACAGTTTTAAAAAGGATCAAATCAATGATGGGAGATCACAGGGAGAGCAACAGGCTCACTACAGTCGTCGATTGACCGAGAGTACAGGCGCTGGCTCCTCTCGCATTGACAAGTACTGAGGGCACTGGGTGTCTGCTAACCTTGGTTAATCGAGACCGGCATCCAATACAGCTGTGATTGCCAAAGAACAGGCAGTTGAGTACCGGACAGGTGGAGGCTTGATGAGCACCTTGCTACGTTGGCATTCCTAGTGATTAGACTAGTACAAATAGGTAGCCGTTCCATTTGTAGATTCTTTCATCTGTAGTTCACCATGTTTTAAGTATAACATATCGTTGTAAAGCTCAAGAGACAAGTCATGTGTTGGTGACTTCTTTTCTCTCTTGAATCACCAGTGCGTAATGTTTGGTGTTTTTTGCAATGAACAATCAAAGTGTGTACTTCAACGTGACTCAAACGCAAACAGACCCATTCATTCACGTTTTCTCGAACACTTATGATTCTGGCAGATTACTTATTCTCAAAGGGAGCAGTGCATGCCTTCTTTGTCATAGGCCCCTCCAAACTTCAGCTATGGACTAGGGTCATACTAGATCAACAATAGCAAGTAACTTGGTAGTAGGCAAACTGTTGGTACCGTATGTCACTATTTATACAGCTTCTGTCCAAAATGCGGACGAGAGGCCTACCCTCTAGAAGATCGTGCGTGCATGCATGCTCGACAATAACCTGGCTCATACACTCACCTTTGTGATTTTGCTATGGTCTATAAGGCACTGTGCATTGATATTGTTCCTTTCTAAGCATAGAATGATACCAGAGAGCCATTGACAATGTTAGAGCCATTGTTGTAGGTTCTTTTTTATCATCAGGTTGTTCTCATTTTCAACAATGCAAACCAGGTCTAAATGATAACAAAAACTTATGATTCAAAACAAATGATTTTTTATCCAGACAATGTGAATCTAGTCATCGATGAGAAAAAGTAAGTAGTGCTTGCTAGAAATTGAAGGCTCCTTCACATAGCACTAAACCATGTACGTTAACTACCAAGGTGATGTTGTGTTGATAGCGGCGTATGGAGGAAATGGTGTTCAATACTACTTCTGAGTCACAGTGTCACGACAATGTACAGTTTGTGGCACTAGGAGAACAGCTTTTAGCAAATGAAGTACTAGCTCTTTGGTTACGATTTCGTTGATAAACGTTCGGCCATCCGGCTCATTTTTATATGTACGTAAGCAAGTTCCAAGAAAATACCACATGCCTGCTCCAGTTGTCAATTCAACTTCACCATCACAAGGATCAGATCAATTGTGACTTTGTTGTCCGTTGTAGGGCCACTAAAATGGCAACGGTACCGCGGTCCACATCGATGTAACATCGATATGGATGTGGGGGCGTGGGGCAACCGGAGACCACCCAAAACACAGTCTGGATGTGGGGGACATCCGGAAGGCCTGGACTTGATGTTTTCTCGAGACCGACATTTCGACCCTCGGCACCTCTTTTTTTGTTTTGTACATGCATCGACCCAGACTACACATGTGGATGTTAGCCAAATCACCTAAGCCATATCTCCATGCATGCATATTATGTGACAGCAGGGTCCAAGGTGGACCCTCCTACTACGGTATTGGATCATGGTGCTGCCACCTCATGCATTGTGAATGAGGCTGCAATTGCCACACAACAAAATAATCCAGACAGCCTGTCTGAGGATGATGTTTGATCCTCCCCCCATCTCTGACAGTGAGGACGTTATGGGGACCCCCCCTCCTCTCCGCTACCAACTGATAACTGCGCACTTGACGATATCAAGTGCGCAGTCATAATCCGCTGGCTTGTTGCCTGTCGGGTCGAGACACTTGGTCTCGACCCGAGCCAGCCACCATGGCCAGCACTCATGGCTCGCGGGCCACCTCCTCGTCAGGAACACCGTCTGCAGCTCCGACATCAGGTGTCTCTGACGCCTTTGATACCAGCTGCTGGAATCCTCCTCGCCGCCGCCGCCTCACCGCAGACTTCCTTACAAAGGAGCTGTCGCGCCACGTCGAGAAATGGCCGACCCCCACCAAGAGAGCTGGATTTTGTTGCGGCAGCTGTGCCAAGATTAGCTCTGGCACATGCGACAGGATTCGAGGGCATTTTGGAGAGTCGAACGGCAGCATCAAGACCTACCCCTATCCACCCCCAACCGCACGAGATGCGCTGGGGCTTGAATGTGCAGACCCGCCTCCCACCGGATGGAAACCGCATTATGTCAATCTTTACAAGGGCATGGGCGTGGAGTGGGGTACTGCAGATCTCCCAGTGCCATGGATCAAACTGTGGGAGAAGAGGTAGCGTGAACAGAAGGCGGCAGTTGCTGGGTTCACACTTCTCAAAGTCAGTGACGATGAGGAGCAGCAGGAAGACCGGCAGCAGAAGCGGCAGTAGCAGCAGCAGCAGCAGCAGCAGCAAGTTTCCCGTGCCTCCCCTTCCACCCATCTCGAAGGGCAAGAACTGTTGTTCGACGTCAGCCGTGCCTCCTCTTTCCGGCAGACCACTCTGGACCAGCACGCGCAGCGCAAGGCGAACGAGAAGTGCCAGCTCTCGATCGTCAAGCTGATGGCCATATCGGCCCTCCCGATCTCCTTCTGTAGAGAGCCGTGCATCATGGATGTTGTGGAAGCTGCACGCAAGACCACAAACAGTTTCTGCCTCCCTAGTAGGACTACAGTCGTCAAAGAGCTACTCTCGGCCCTGGACAGAGAGCTAGCGGAGCTGGACATCCCACTCAAGCAGGCGTGGGACACCTACGGCACCAGTCTTGCCGTGCATGAGTGGAGTGACCAGCACATCCGCCCAATCTACAACGCAATGGCGGTAAACGTGTAGGGCTCTGTGCACGTTTTCAGCACAGACGCAAGCGGCATGACCAGGGACGCCAAGTACACAGCCACCATCATAGAGGCAGCCATCAAAGAAGAGGGCGTATCGAGGGTCGTTTCTGTCATCTGTGACAACACCAGTACCAACAAGGGTCCCTTTGGTGACCTGGCAGCAAAGTACCCGAGCATCTTTTGGCAAGGCTACTGTACCCACGACAAAGACCTGGTGATGAAGGATGTTGCAAAGTGTGCATGGAGGGTTGGAGTTATTGCAAGGTGTGAGAAAGTGGTCTCATTCTTGAGGAACAACGACATGCCTTGATCGTGGCTGAAGGCCAGGACCAATGGGAAGGTCCTGGTCTCACGATGTGACACTCGCTTTGCTTCAGTGTTCACCATGGCCGAGAGAATATTAGACCAGAAAGAGAACTTGGAGACATTGGTGAACTCTGACTTGTGGAAGCAGCTTGGCAGCAAGAGGGACATTGGGTACAAGGCCCGTAAGAAGGAGGTTTGCCGCATTGTGAGGTGTAGAGTGTTTTGGCTGCAGGTGCGCCAGCTCAAGGACCTCCTAGAGCCTGTTGTGCGGGCACTGAGGGTGGCAGACAGTCCAAGTGCGGGTGCAGGTGAGATTTACGAGGCCCTGTTGGACTACTGTGAGGAGTTGGCTGCACTGGCTGAGAAAAGGGGGAAAAAGGCAGCAAACGTTGCAAAGGTGCATGTGGATTATGTGCTGGGCCGCCTGAACCACCGTTGGTCCACCAACATGGCATGTCCACTGTATGTTGCTGCCAGATATGTTCATCCGGAACACTTTGGCAACAACCTGTCCGCGGACTATGTGACACTACAGGCCTGCAAGTCTGTGGGTGATGCTCTGGTTCCTGAGGACAAGCATGATCAGTTGATGAAGGAGATTTCTGCATTTCAGAGGGCTCAACTCATGGTTGATGTCGACCCAAACGTCTCCGTCACAAAAAATGCCAGGTCAAATGCTACTGTTGCAAAAGTCAAGTGCCGCACCAGGATTGCAGTTGAATGGCATGTCAATTTCACTGCCTACCTTCCTGTTCTTCGTGACATTGCCCTGAAACTATTGTCTCAGCCTTGCTTGTCCTCTGAATGTGAATGGGCATTCTCTACTGACGAGCTCGTGCACACTACTAGGAGGAACCGCCTGCTTGTATCGACACTGGAACTGCTTCTGAGGTGCAACGTGAGGCTTTGCAAACACTATGGCCGCAATGACAGGCATGCAGCAGAGCAGCTCATCAGGGCGGTGGACATAGAGGAAGGGGATACAAGCGAGCAGGATGGGGACATAGTGGAAGAGGGAGATGAGGTGGAGCAGGGTGATGGTGACAGTGATGAAAGCAATGGTGACGAGGGACAGGAGGAGGAGGAGGAGTCCACATTTGATGATGAGGTGGTGGAGATGGAGGCACACATCTGCAGCATGGGAGATGCCCCGGGCCTACCACATGCCCGCCGTGTTCGCATGTGGGAGAAAGTTTCAGCCGCAACTGCATCAATGACTGCTGAGCAAGGTGGTGGGATTGAGGCAGGGGGAGAGGGTGGTGCAGAAGCCAAGAATGATGAGAACCCAAGTGACAGACCCACCTCACGTACAACAGCAGCAGGATCTAGTAGTGGGACCAAGCGTTCAACAACAGCAGTAGGAGTTGGAAATGCTGCTGCTGGATCTAGCCGGAAGCGTCCTGCCCGTGGAAAAAAATAGTTGTACCGTGATTAGGTCATGGTCCATTTCCTAGTGCCTGCAACTTTCTGACGTGTGTTCTCAACGGAGTTTTGTCTATCAACAGTTTGCTCTGTTCCATACCTTGCGTGCAATGTGCAATGCTGAGGTGCAATGTTCAATGCTTTGGTGGAATGCTTGGGTCCAAAGCCACATGATGATGTGCAAAACTCAGTAACCATGGGCGCAAATGCACTGGTAGTGGTGCATTGTATTGCTTAGACAAGGCAGCTGCAGTACAACATGATGATCAACATAGTGACTAGAAATTTGTTGTAATGAGTTTTCTATATGGTTGTTAGAAATGGCTGGAAAAACTATTTCTTGTACTTGGTGTTCAATACGCAGTATGGCTGAAATCTGCCCCCCCCCCCCCACATCGATGTGCCTGTCCCTACCTACAACGATGTACCGTTGTCCACAACGTTGTACCGTTGTCCGAAGTACCGAGGTCAACATTGGATCAGATGGCAAAACGTCTACGGTCCAAGTTTTCAGGCCAGTCCAACATTCGGATGAAAAGATGTGAATTCTTTAAGTTTCTAGGATTATGGACCACCGGTGTCTACATGACCATGTATGACAGGTCCATGCCTTCGCTTGAGAAAAGAAAAGGGCTAGAGGTCCACATTCAAGAACTTATGGAAGAAATATCCAAAAATTCCCTTCATTTTAGAATTGCCTTGTTAGAGTATGCTGACTAGGACAAGGTACCTCTCCTTGTTTTCTAGGTGAGGTGAGATCCTTGTGTTCTGTCCTTGGACACATCTCCGTGGGATGATGGGTTTTTTGACAACTTGGAGTGTGCCATGAGAGTGTTTCCTATCTGTGTAGGTCATGTGTGATTGGAAAGTCTGAGTTCTAGGCTGATTTCCTTCCTTGTGTGAGAGTGTAGACTCTAGTGTGTGAGCCTTAGCCTCCATGGCTAACTGGTGTGGCTTGTGAGAGAGCAGTTTTTCCAAGCTCTGGGTTTCTACTTAGTCCATCATTTTTGGTGATTCAACAACCATTCTTTAGCACAAATTTCAGTCCCACATGCTCACTGATCCAAGGCTACCTCTCTTCTTTAAATCCAACACTTGGTATTACAGCCAGATTCTTCCAATGACATCCAGTGCAGGTTATCACTTTGAGTCACTGGGTATAGAGAAAACCTTCACGAAATGTGATCGAACATTGTCTCTTGAAGAAGAAGATCGCAAATGACTCCAAGATTGCAAAGATTGAGCAGTTATGTGCAAAGTTATGTGCAAAATAAGGTTGGGAGGGACTGCCCTCTTCTCTAAGAGCAAAACTATGGCCATCTAGAGACTATAAATCTGTTGTTTCCTATCCAAGTCTACAAAGTAGCACATGCACATTAAAGAATGTTTCTGAGGATTTTTCTTGGTGGAAAAATACTTGCATTCCATTGGTACATTTAGGAAAAATGCTTTTTACAAGTTGTCTGGTCTGTGCTAGAGTACGCAAAACAGCATTCCCTGCCTTCAAAAGGACATATCCCTTGTTAATGGCTCTGTTTTATGGATCTATCTGAAAGATTTTGAGCTGAATGTTTTAGTGGTTGGCTCAAAACTTCCCCATTCCTAATCTCTAGGCCTATATAATCAATTTCCCATGAGACAGATTTCTGACACAAGCTGTAGCATAAATAGGGATAGAGGCATCATCCAAGGGTGTTGCTAAGAATCACCAAGGCTGAAAATGGCAGCAGCACATGTTTGGACAGCAGCCTAGAGTTTGAAAAGGCTGGAGGGATGCACAAAGTTCACATTTTGGAAGATCTGTACCCACTTTCTATTCAA
>SZWC01008190.1:16745-67215 GCA_023375785.1 Penium margaritaceum
GCAAAGACATGGTCGAGCACGTCTCCTCCCCAACAGAACGGCATCACAATGCACGCCTCATCGCCCTGCCTCTCATACCCCTACGCCGTCAGCACGTTGTCGCAACCCTCCGCCACCCTCCGCCCACTTCATCACGAAGAACTCCGCCTCCGACCTCACCGCTGCCTCCTTGTCCAACAGTTGCACGAATTTGAACGCCATCATCGCACCAGTGTGAGGAAGGCAGCCGACGTAGACCTCACCAAAGCCCCCCTCTCCAACCTTCTCCAGCAGTCCTTCCGCTCTCAGCAAAAATGGGTCCATGATTTTCTCCGGTGTGCCATCTTTAACAGTTGTCTCTTGCATGTCATGCATGCTTGTAGCGCCAGCAGAAACATAGCAGAAACCACAGCACAAACTTTGCTGTCCTCGTCGCTGCACAGCATAACGCTCGCTTTAAGACAAGCATTTGTTCTCGTAGCATGACTGTTGATTTTGCTGCTGCTGCTGTTGCTGCTGCTGCCGCCGTTGCTGCTGCTGCTTCTGATGCTGCTACTGCTGCTGCGGTCGCTTGTGCCACTGCTGCTGTCAGTGGAGAGGATGGCAGTGATTGGACTGCCACTGACTTGGACTTCACAGGCCGCATCCTTACAATACCTTCCGTCTTCATCGTTCTTTGCGAGCAGTGGCACCATCGACATAGGTTCTTCAGCGACATGCTCACACACCTTCATGCGACCACACCACACCACACGAGTGGTGTCGTCGCCTGTCAGCCACGCTGCACCTCCTCTGTCCTCGTGGCAGCTTGAGATCTCTAAGCGCGGTGTTTCACTGATGATGATGTCAACTTTTCATTTGCTTGACGCTGTAGTGTCAAGCCAACGACCATCACGGGTTTTCTCTCTCCTTCATGTTGCCCCTTGGTTCTTCGATGCCGTCGATGCTCGGCCGCTTAACTGAACTAATGAGTTGGAAAGAAGAGAGAGGAAAACGGACCGGCGTGAATGAAGCTCTAGCAAACGCTTCAAAACGTCTTCTGAGATCTATCTCTTTTTAAGCAGTCTTTTGGTTCCGCTACCGTTTCAGAACGACGTCGGTGTGGCGAGTGGGCAGTTTGCACCGTGACGTCGGAAGCGTGGCACTGCTTACCACGCGAGGCGACACAAACGAAAGCAATCTTCCGCTCACCTCAGTGTTGATGGGGACAACTGCTGCGGCCGCCTTCAGCTTCAGCGTGAAGACTCTGCGGCGTTCGCCTCGGCCTTGCTTCGTGACCTCGTTCTTGTTGCTGCCGCGCTGCTTGTGCTCCCCGCGGTGAAACCAGCCGCCGACTGCCGCACGCACAGCACGGACTGCTGCCGCAACCTTCGCCTTGACGGCCATGATGCGCTGGGTGTGGTGTGGTGTGGTGTGGCGGCGTTGTGTGGGCTCTCGGCTGCAAGCACAGATTCTAGAGACGAGACGTTTTGTCGAGCTGCTGGACGACTGAGGCCTGCTATGAATGGACGATAGCTGGAAATCTGAGCGGCACTAACTTCTGTTGCAGCGACGCTTCCTTCTTGCTAATGGCGCCACCTGCTGTTCCGCTCCGAGCGGATGCGCAGCTGCGTTAGCCCGAACCCGTCGCTGTCGGACTTCGACATTCGGCTCACACTCGAAAGTGTTGCCATAGCGCTGTCCGCTCATGCCGGACCGCAGCATTGCATGCAACCTCGATGGCAGCAGTAGCTCACCACATCTACTGCTTTGTCTCAACAAGCAACCAAAAGTTATACCAACGGCAATGATGAGAACCCTTTGTACTGCAATTGAGATCTGCTTTGAATCAAAACCCATGTACAGGTTCCTTCGGCTTGACTTGTCGCCTCAAACTGATTACTTGCTGCAACAGTAGGCTTTGCTGGTTTGCGCTTGCACGCAATCCAGTAGGGCGTACTGCATGGGGCACTCCCACGTGGACGTCGGCACAACACATGCCGGGCCTGCGATTGATGTGATGTGCGGCAGCAGCTGACGTCCGAAGTTCTCCCGGAACCTCCGGGAGAACTTTGGACGTCCAAAGGACTTCTGTCTGTCTGACTCGCACCCTGTGGCGTCGTAGCCAAGCTTCGCAAACTCCTCTGAAATTGCTACGAGGTCGAGGAAATTCTCGCAAACTGAGTTATTACGTAGCTTTGTCGAAAGCTATGTGATCTGACACTTGGGACCTCCCCATGAAAAATCACGCAGCGTAAAAGCTCGCGATAATTCCTCAACGGCAACGTGCACACCAAGCAATGGATGAGAAAGAGATGACGACATCGGGCTGTCTCATCGACGGCGCAGGGATCCTGAGGCATGTGCAAACTGAAAGTATGACAGTCACATTTCGCAATTTCTGACGTACGTAGGGGCTCCAAGCAGGGCGGGGCATAGGATCATGCATTGTGCTTCATCGTCTCCAAGCAACCGCTTCGCGAATGATAGCGCTGGTGTTTGGAGCTACTGCGGCGTTCCCGCCCATGACAGCAAGGGCTCTTTACTGCGCCGCCGCCGGCACAGGCCTTTCGGATAGTCCAAGGCTGGCCGGCAAGTCCGAAGCCGCGAAGGGACAGCTTCAAAAGATGGAACTGACTTTATTCGTGAAATCCCCGTCCTCTTCGCAATAGCAATCGCAACAGACGTTTACAAACCCTCAAATAGGCAGCAGAATATCTGAAACAAAACCACATGCAAAACATAACAAACATTTCGGGCTATAACCCCTGGCATCTGGTAGGCGAGAGAATTCGCTGTGTTCGAAACCGGACGTCATACCAGTTTTTTTTTGGGAAAATGTATCCAAGCTGCTTGGTTTGCGAAACGCACTCATGGAAAAAAAAAAGACAAAGGCAGCAGCCTCTTAAAACAATGCATGGAGAAGAAATGCCGAGTGCTTTATCTGATGCCAACATTATCCCGCAGTCGAACAGCATCAATTCCCACATCTACTATCGTAACTGTCACCTGGCACATATGTCAATTCAATGGTCGCGATAAGCAAATAGAATGCTTTTAAGAACATTGTGTGGTTGTCCTAGCAAATGGGAGTATCCAACCTAAAATACATCAGAGAAGTTTTTGGGCAAAGCATATCCGAAAAATTGCTGCTCAGTCATGCAGATGACACGCATGATGGTATGCGGCAAGGACATAGGTGTGGTTCTTCGATTCATGGTTGAACCGGAAAAAAAAAAGAATTTCACCTGGAAAATCCGCAGTCACATAAGAGTTATGAATGTATTCGTCGTTACTTTTTGCATATGAGGCAAGTCAAAAAAAAATCCCCTCGTTCAGAAGCTTTTGGCCCGCAACGCAATCACCATTTGGTAAACGAGCATCCCTTCGCATGGTGCCCCAACGATAGGCCTCTCCACAACATGAAAATATATTACAACATCGCGGATAGGAAATGCAACGCGGTCAAGACTATGCATCAAAGGTAGGGTTGAACTAGGCACCTCGCGGAATTACGGTTGTTAAATCCAGATCAAGACGAGATTTCTTGATGGCGAACTCATTTTTTTTCCATTTCAGTACAACATGTCTCGTCTCGGGCTTAGAGACGAGAAAATCTCGGTGTCGTATGGATTTGTGTTTTGACGGTCTCTATCTCGCCTCGGTCTCCCTCACCTTTAACAAAATCTCGCAGTCTAGACAACAGCGAGGGACGAGCTACATGATGAAACAAGCAGATGGAACGCATCTAGCTCACAACGGACTACATTCCGACCACATGAATGGTTTTCTCCCAAGAAACTACACCGAGCCTTGTTTTATGTTCAAACCCACCCGTCTGTATGTCAAACCACGAAACCTTTGTATGGGGACATGCGATAAGGACCACATAAGGTTCTACACCTTGCGCAACGACTACAAGTACTGGCCGCCAGACATGGAAGAAACAGGAAAACCCTATCTTTGTTCCCTCATATAGCCATGTAGAGCTCAACTCTGTGGTTGGAACGAGATTGGCGACAGTCAAAACGGGCGAGTGGAGAGCGTGAGAGTCAAAACAGCGAGAGTGAGAGTGGCAGCGGGTGGAGCTCCCAATCCGAACCCACCTGTTCGCCGAGGACATGGGGCTCGTCGGTGCCCACTCAAACTGCAAGGAGAATAACCCCTCTTAAGTCTCACAAGCCCAAAACTAATGTTCAGGCATAAACTACGCCAGTCGCAACTACCACTGGTTCACAGGTAAGACAAAACTAGGTCACCAAGCCAACATAGCTCAAACATGCACGAGTATCAAAGTCGACTGTTTTGAGACAAGGTATGAGCACTCCAAAAGGGAACCCGAGACACGTGAAGATGGCTGGAGTGTACCCGGCGGCTGCTCGGCAGACTCTCCTCTGCTCCCCCTGTCTTATGTAACCTCCGCCTCATAAGGAGTCTGCACGACAAAGGACGTGAGCCGAGAGGGCACACTGAGTAAACAATATCACTTCCCCATGACCACACGGCAAGCAGGTCCATGCACGTAGTAGCACTAACGCGAACAACAGCACAAGAGCAACGATGAGAAACAACAATGAATACAGCTCAAGGGCAGGGTTGAGTTTACGGCATAGGAATTGTGCCATCCCACAGAATGAGCAGCCGCTAGAAACTTCGTACAGCTAATGGCCTTTGTTATAAAATCAGCATATTGCAAGTCAGTGCCGATCCACACGGCCTAAATCTCACCTTGATCCACCAGGTTTCAGATGTAGTGGTACTTGACGTTTATGTGCTTGGTGCGTGCACGGAACATGCCGGAGTTTTCTTTGATGGCCTTTGTGCTTTGGCTGTCACACCGAAGCACAACGGAGGGCATGGACTGACCTAGCTCTCGCAATAGATGCACAAACCATACACTCTCGCTTCCGCTAGCACCCAGAGCCACGTACTCTGCTTTTGCACTGCTGCAAGCTATACAACCCTGCTTGCGACTGCGCTATGAGACGGCTGTCCCCCCAATGAGGAATATGTATGCAATGCGACTCTTGCCGTTCGGACACCACGCCTAGTTACTATCTGTTTATCCGTCGAGGACCATTGAGGCCTGCCTTTGGCAGTGAAGTCCCATGCGGACAGTGGAAACGACGTACCGCACGCACCAGACTGCGGTGTCAAGGACTCGTCTATGCGGCGCCTGAGAGAAATGTGTGAGCAGGTTGACCGTGAAGGTGACGTCTGGCCGTGTCGTTGTCGCTGGGTACATGAGCGAGCCAATGATCCGCAAGTATACTGTCACGATGACCACTTCTCCCAATTTCGTTGGGTCATCGACCATCAAGACGTCTTATCTGTGTGGGGTGATCGAGGTGGATGTCGTGCGCACGTCACTCAGTAGCTCTGCAAAACGCGCCCCCACAGTGAAGGCGAATCGCTTTTCATGGATCAAGAGCGTCCGACGAGCGTGATCACGGACAATCTGCATGCCCAAAAACACTGCGACCTCTTATAGGTATTTCGTTTTGTAAGTCGATTGTAGCACGCCCTTGGCTGTTTTCACACTCTTCAAGTCAGGTGAGGTGATCAGAAGGTCATCGATGTAGACAAGGATGGCTGAAAAGGGCGTAGTGGTCTGGGACAAGAAAAGCGTTGGCTTCACCGCACTCTGGACATAGCCCGCTCGTAGAGGCGTGCTAGTCATCTCCTTATTCCTGCATTGAGGCGATTGATTCAGGCCGTACAGTGCTTTTCCCAGCAGGTACACATGACCGTTGCCATCCTCGAACCTTGGGGGCATAACCATGTAGATCTCTTCTTCTAGTTTTCCATGTAGGAAAGAGTTGTTGACGTCCATCTGGTGGAGCTCCCAGTCTTGCTGGGCCACCTTGGACAGCAGATCTTCACGCCGTGGTGGTGTGTCCAACAAGTGCAACAATCTCTGTGTCGATCCCTTCCACCTGAGAGGATCTCTTCGTAGTGAGCCGTGCTTTGTAACGATTTTGTTGATCAATTGTGTTGTCCGACTTCACCTTTTTCCGCAAGGCCCACTTGGCCTTAACAACCTTTTGTCCAGGCGGTAGGTCTGCAAGATCATAGATTCCATGTTCCTTTATAGCCGCCGCCTCAACCTCGCATGCTGCACGCCACAGTGTTGCATCGAGTCTAGCCAGGGCGTGACGCAGTGTGTTGGGGTCTAATGTCACTCCCACCACACAGGGGTTTGGGATCGCAGCATCTCCACCGTGCGTGGCCAAGGCATAGGCTGCAGAGGGAGGGCCAACGGTGACGGTGGATTCTGCGGAGTCCACCGCAAGTTGACGCTCGTGAGCGAGGAGAGCGAGGCCTGTATCACAGCCGGGATGGGCTTCAGTGAGCCCCTACGTACTAAGACCCAAGGCCCTTATGCCTGGGTCCCCACTGCGTATGCTATGAGAAGGACGCGATCGGAGGCGTCTACCCTAACCTTGCGGGTATGGCTCTGGTGATGGTGCAACTAGGACAGGTCGTGGACACTCGTCTGACACGGAAACCACTGACGACACATTTGGTGATGGTGGTGCATCGACTTGGCAGCCGGAGGGTGAGGACGATGCAGGTAATGCAACTGGTGACGTACACTACACAGGTGGTGCAGGCGGTGCAAGTGACACCAGTGACTCTGTTGGTGACGAAGATGGAGGAGACAGTGGCAACAGCAGTGACAGAACAGTTGACACAGACTCCCGTATTACAAGGAAAGCTGGTGGAATGGCGAACCAAGGTAGAACAAGCGACGCGATCAACGCGGGCGGAGTCGACGGCTCTGGCGAGTTAGCTGGTGGATGGGACGGACCAGTGGCACCTAGGCTGACAGAGACAATGTCATCGATCAGCCCACCCTCTCCCACGTGTTGAATTGCACTACACCTAGTGGAATACGACTGTGGGGTGCCTCCGGTGGGCAGATCTCTGAAGGAGAGACGCTCGAACAATAGGGCGTGTCGAGACTCGACAGTGCGACGCCGACTGGGGTCCCAAAACCGCCAGGCCTTGGAGCGTGAAGCCATGCCTACGAACACGCAAACACGGCCTTATGGGGAGAATTTGGACCCTTGTTGTTTAGGTGTGAACCAAACGCAGGCAAGCGGCCCCACGCGTGCGCGAGCCGGAGATCGGCACAATGTCCGTACCATAGTTGGTACGGCGTGTGTGTGTGTTTGGGAGGGGGCCATGAGGGATCGAGTTCCAGACCCATGTCATGTAGGCCATGCCCTCAAAGGCAAACACTACAAGCATGCCACTGTCTTCCCCCATGGAGTGAACCGCATCCCCCATGGTGCGGTTTTAGCACTCACACACACCATTTTGCTGTGGCGTGGGTGGGGTAGAGAGGTTTTGAAACAATCTCACTGTGGCAAAGTAGCAGTCAAGATCGTCCATATGTTCACTGTCCTAATCAGAACGGAACGGAGGGTATGGCCAGATGGACGTTCGGCCAAGACAAGCCAAGTACGCACAGCAAGCGCAGTGTCACTATTCAGTTGCAGACTAAAGACCCACCTCATGCAGGTGAAGTCATCCGTGATCGTCAGGGAGTAACGTTCTCTGTCATCCTGGAACTCCACCGGGAGGGGGCCCAGGAGATCAAAGTGAACCAGCTCAAGGGGCTTGAGGGCCCGTGAGTCAGACAAAGGGTATGTGGCACAGTGCATCTTGCCTTATGCGCATTGCAGGCAATCGGTCTTGGGCGGCGCCTCAAAGGACGCTTCGTCGAGACCGAGCCCAGGCCGGGTGTGGATCAGACAATCTACGGCATCCAAGTGGACGTGGCACAAGCGTCTACACAGGAGACGCTGATGCTCAGGCGACAGCGTGCCTGTCATGAACACACGTGTAGTGGGGGATGTAGTAATTGTGGTCGACATGGGACAGCTGGAGATGTGGTACAAGTCTCCCATTGCCTTGCTACGGAACACCACTTCATCAATGGCGCATACGGAGACAGTGGCATCCTCACCTGTGAATGCCACATTGAGACCCATCCATGTGCACGCACGTCTGGACAACAAGATAAGTTCTAGGCCAGGCACATACAACACGTTTGGAATGGGAAACGGTCCAAATAGTCCATGGAATTGTACCACACCTTCCCCCCTGAACAGGAACCTCATGCCCAGCAGCCGTACGCACAGACTTCACAGAGCCAACAGGATCAAGGACCACAAAATCATGATGACGACATGTCATGTGATGGGTGGCATCCGAATCTAGGATCCCATTGGCGTCCATCACATGCTCAGACGACGTCACTGAACAGCTCCCAACGGTGCACACACTGGACAAGGGTAACCAAGCAGACAACTGCTGAGTCATACAGTAACACGTACTTGCGACTCATCAAGCCACGATAGGTCGGTGTGCATACTGCGTCGAAGACAGCAAAGAGACCAGAATCATCACGTGCGACAAATGACTCCACAGAATCAACAGCGCACTGTGCCCCACTGCCACCATCGCGACTACAAGTCACAGACTTGACAGACCCAACAGTGGAACCCCTCGGCTCAGTCAATGGACTCGTACCTCCATGAGTGGTGAGTCAAAGAAGCTGATGGAGCTGAGCGATGTCATGGGCTTGGGTTGCCAACTGCTGCTCCAGAGGTGTCAGGCCGCTGGCATTGTTTTCGGCTCCATCAGGTCGTGGTGGAGACTGCGTTTCAGTCGCTGCATTGGTGTGGACGGAGGCATGCTCATAGTGCTCGAACGCCTATCGCAGTGACTACACGATCTTCTTTGGTTCTTGGGGAGCTTGCACTCCGTGTAGCGGTACGCTCCCTTGCAGTCGTAGCACTCCCACTGTCGTTCACGGGTCGGCCTCGAAGCTATCTGGTCCTTGTCAACCTTGCCAAACCCGTTGTTCTTTCCCTTCTTCCCTTGAACTGTCGCAACTGAGCCACCTACTATTGTGGTTGTTTGTTTTGGCAGCGAAGACGGAAAGGAGGAAAGGGGTAAGGTGTGATGTCTATAGTGCTGTGATAGTGTGGCTGACGCGCCATGCCGGGCGTCGTTTGCTACTCCAACTCCTACCACATGTAGGAAGTGCTTTGTGGCCCATGACAAAAGGAGGCCTCCGTTGGCCATCTCCTGAAGGTTGCTCAAGCTGAAGTTGTCGATTGTCTTGGCGTACTTGCGCCCAACACCGATTATGATGACGTGGAATGCCATGATTTGGCCCAGCTCATTCTTCCCTAGGGCCCTATAAAGCCGCATTGCCCATCGCCAGTAGTCGGCTGGGCCCTATAAAGTCTGACAGATGCTGTGATGTTGTTGCCATGGTAGCTCCTTCAAAAAGAGTGGTGGCCAGCTTCCATGCCTCAAGCAGATCAGCTCCAGCTCCGGTGTGAGGATCACCAACGAAGGGTTCAAGTTCGAGGGTATATTCCTCCAGGACGGCCTTTAGCAGGCCACAGGCGGAGCGGGCAGCGGTTGCCACCTTCTGGGGGTCTATAGTCTGTACAAGATGGTTAAGTACGGGTAAACTCCCTCACTGACTATCCTCATATGGAACCGAGGCTCCCACGTGGTGTAGCTATCATCTCGCCGGTTGGCGGGAGGTTTGGTATCAAACCACTTGGGTGGCTTTATCATCGGCAATACTTTCGGGACAGCTTCTGCTGGGGACGGCGACAGGGAACCTTCTTCCAACCCCAAACTCATGCGGAGCAGCTTGTCGTCTAGGGAAGCTGGGTCTGTAGTTGTCTTAGGCACGTTGCTACAGCCTGCATTGCCGATTGGTACTACTTTGTGTCCTGAGCGGGTCTGACGCCGTTTTTCTAGCTGTGTGAGGCATAGGCGTAACATGCCTTCCTTGTCACTGGCATCTGAGTCCGACTCTGGAAGGCTTTTGGACGGATCGGCATCGAATGCTCCTAACTCTGCATTGACATCCGCTGCAACTGCACTCTTGACTGTCATGTTTCCATTTTGCAATGCATCACGTAGCTGCTTCTGCTGGTGCTCCTGCGACTGCTGTTGTTGTGGCTAGACTGTGTCACAAAATAGTTTGAACAAGTCAACCACCTGCTTGGTCGTCTGTTCAGCCTGCTGGGCCTGCTGCTCATGCGATGTGCACAGACCACAAGGCAACAAGCCAGGTCTAGATGGGGACTCATCCCGCGTCGTGCCCGGTGTGCCGCCAACTTTGCCGGGGTCGGCAACACCACCGTTTGTAGTGGAGCTGGCACTGTCGACTCCGAAAGGCATGGAACTACATGAGGTGCCACAAGTGTGCACCATAGTTCCTGACAGGGACGTTGAATGAGTAACATTGCCAAAAGATTTTGGTAACGTTCACCTCGTCCAAGTGGACGTGAGCGTGTGACGATGCATTTTTCAGCGTGCAGGCCAGTGCCGATGGGCTACCCCACGCTGTCGAATATTTTTGGCAGCGTTTCCCCCGCCCCAGTGGATGTGGGAAACGTGACGAGGCATTTTTCAGCCTAAAAGCTGCCGTTGGAACCCCTTCCACGCTGCCGAAAATAATCGGTAGCGTTTCCACCGCCCCACTGGGCGTGAGAAATCTGGGATAGGCTGTGACGCTTCCTGTGGAAACCTGAACCACCCCCACCCAACCGAGGAAGAGAGGGGAGCCCAGCTAGAAGGGGGAAGGGTATACCAAAGAGGATTTGAAGGCTGTTGCTGCTCCTACCGCTGTTGCTCCTGTCGTTGCTACTACTGCGCCCGCCTTCGTTGTCACTCCATTGTTGTGTCTCTTGCATTTGTGGCTGGCTACTACTGCACCTCACTGTCGTTACCCCGCCACCACAGCTGTCACAACAGCTACCGTGAGTTCTGCTACTGTCTGCCACTATAATCCGCCGTGGCTGCTGACTACTGCTGCTCCATGCTACTGCACACCACCGCCGCTGCCCCCACTACTCTACAAAGTAGCCATCGTCGTTGCTCAGCCGTTGCTGCAGCTGAGCCAGTGCAGCTGCTTCCCGCTGTTGTCACCACAGCTGAGCAGCCGTCACTGGCTGGTGCTGCTGCTGGCTTCTACTACCACACGCTGGTGCACGTCGTTGCTGCTGCCGCCGCCGCTGCTGGTCCTTCCAGCTCCCGCTGCTGCTCCTACTCTACGCAGTGGTGCTGTGGCTTTGCCAATGGGGCTCAGCCAGCGCGCCACTGCCGCTGCCGTTGACGCTACCGCTGCCGCAGCTGTGGCTGCTGCTGTCATTGCTGCTCCCCGCAGCAGCAGATCACCACTACTCAACGACCCATCCGAGGACTTTGCGCTTCTCATGCACAACGCGACAAGCGTTGGCTTGTCGTGCTCTGATACCAAAACAGGAAATCCCTATCCTTGTTCCCCCACACAGCCATGTACAGCTCGACTCTATGGCTGGAACGAGACTGACGGCAGTCAAAACAGGTGAGTGTGGAGAGCGTGAGAGTCACAACAGCGAGAGTGAGAGTGGCGGCGGTTGGAGCTCGCTATCCGAGCCCACCCGTTGGCCGGCAACGTGGGGCTCGCCGGTGCTCACTCCAACTACAAGGAGAATAAACTCTCTTGGGTCTCACAAGCCCAAAAATAATGTTCTGGCATAAACTATGCCAGTCTAAACTACCACCAGTCCACAGGTAAGACAAAACTAGGTCACCAAGCCAACACAGTTCAAACATGCACGAGTATCAAAGTCGACTGTTTTGAGACAAGGTATGAGCACTCCAGGAGGGAACCCGACATGCGTGAAGATGAGAGTGTGTACTCGGCGGCTGCTCGGCGGACTCTCATCTATTCCCCCAGGCTTTGGTAACCTCCGCCTCATCAGGAGTCTGCATGGCAAAGGACGTGAGCTGAGAGGTCAGACTGAGCACACAATATCATGAAGTGCTGCAAGAGACAACGTGGAATTGAACAAAGAAACACGACTAGTGTATTCAATCATCGTTAGCATGAAGCGAGGACTATTCACTTAGTCAATGATTTAAACTGACGACAAGTTGATGAGTTTGTACAAATAGAAATACTATTGTTGTTTTAAATTCGGTTTTTTTTGTTGACCCTCCACAACCGTTGCTTGACAACGAATATACAGTGGAGGAGTGTTTCTGACAGGCTCTATACACGTGGCATGCTTCTAAAAAACACGAGATTCCACTTCTGTACGAGAATCCCGTCTCAATCTCCCATGACACTAGACTTGTCTCGGTCTCGTCTTGTCTCGTGGGAGACAAAACGAGATTTTCTCGAGTGGTGCGATACGAGACTACGAGACGAGACAACATCGAGAAAATCGAGACTGAGACTGGTCTCAATCTCAAGTCAACACCACTACGCGCAATTACATCCTTTTGTTTCTAGCCATGGTGATAACCACTTGAGGAACAGAGTCCACCGCAACTCGGGAATGAACCGGAATTTGAGGTAATGTTATGACAAGGGGACATAAAACACACCTTCGTTTGCTCCCTGATAAAAAATAGGGGCCACAGAAGGAAATGTGGGTGAGGGAGACCAGGGGGGGGGGTAATGGCCACGTCAGTACCAAACAAGCCCTACGACCCTAAGCAAAAACCCAAAACCTTCTTCTAATGCAAAAGGAAGAAAGAAACAATATTTCAAGCATACATTGAACTGCATTCCACGATATCTTCCACCATGTATCCTGAAACCTTGTACTTACACGAGGTAGAAATACATCAACACAATCCTAACGCCAAATTAGGAGAGGAGGGGGAGTGATGCAATGGACTTCCCATCATGGCACTCTACTGGTGTTAAATCTGGCTGAGCGATATTTTCCAGGCTTTGGTCGAACTACACTCTAGCCCGTATGCATGTGTTTAGACTCTAGCTCCTCAAAACATAAACCTCAAGTCCCTGAAGGGCACGAGGTTTAATCATTGCTTATTGTGTGATGAAAACAATGGAACAGAGTAATTGTGCAAAAGAGGAAATTTGTGAATCCTTTTCATTCCCGTCATGTTCAAGCACAATCAACCAAACACATGTCTGGTTCTTGGGAATCGCATGATTTACGTACATCTAGTAGTAAACTGCATAATCCATTGGCTCACGCTAAGATCAGGAACGTGCCACCTTTGTAAGTCCACCACGACTGTTAGTGTAAACTTCACCGAAGACCCACCACACACATGAACCAACCGCATGGTCGATGCCTGTCGGGATGTACATTATGAAGAATATCTTACTAGTTTGGAAGAGGGTACAATTTTCCCTCAATCTATGTGGTACGTATTTAGTACATGGTCGTGGTGACGCCTCCTCCTTTGCAAATAGCGTCCTTGCGACCAGTTACCCAGGCATCCTTGCAAAAACCGTCCATGTTTGCACAACACATATGCATTTCATTAAGAGATGATCCCGAAAAAGGGATTGCTGCCGAGGTGGTACCTCCTCGCAACATTGTCAATATGTTCAATCCAAAATTTAAACAATGGTCCTCCCGATTTCAACCACGTCTCCATGACAAAATGTAGGTATAACAAACCTCATTTCACACTTGTGGGTTGGTCGGCTAAACTCAACCAAGCTCCATTAAGCCCATGAAACTCGCATACTAGCTGCTTCCTATGTTTGGTAAGCACCAAGGCCCTAAGAAATGGTTTCTGAGCACACTTGTCGTCCATTTCAAACATTACACTCATCTTTGAAGGAGTCAATATTGGTCGTCTGGCACGCACTGTTGCCGTGAACATCTGTTATTGGGCACGCTATTGCTCCCACGTACATGATATTGGTCTTAGCCATGATGCCCTTACATCTATCCGAAATAGGTACCGTAGGTTGCCCCTCACGTCCTTATCAAAAGTACGTGGCTTCGAAGTAGGTTGAATAAGATTACCAATCACAATGTCCGTGCATCTCATAGAATTCTATTCCCCAAACGAGTGAAGCATAGTCACAATCTGAGATTCAAGTTAGAACACCATTTGGGTCTTGTTTCATATTGTTGTGTTATAGCACTTGCAAATCACATCGAGGGATCCCATGAATGGAATAACCGGTGCCGAAACAATTCTCCTTCTGCGTAATCACACACTAGGATTCCTTTAAGAAAGTCGTCAATTCATTTTTCTACATGCAAATTCTTCTTGGGAAGTTTTGATTTCCACTCAGATAAAAAACACACATCCTGTAATGGGTCAGGTCTCCAGCACCTGCTCTGAAGTCGTCCTTGGAGTTCATAAAATGGCGTTCTCAGTTTGCATCAGGGGTTTACTCCCTTCACAGGAATGAGGGGCAATCATCATCAACGACCCAGAGCAGGGAGGCTCAAATATTTTTAGTCTCCGGAGGCCCATTTCCGTTTTTAACCCTACACCTAGTTTTGGGACCCAAACCGGGGGTTTTTACCTCGAACTCATGTGTTTGCACGAGTTATTTTATTTCTTTGTGTCAAATTTTGTCGCAAACAAACTTCAACTTAGATTTTGACGTTGTGGTGCGAAATCGTCGCGTGCGAGACACGCTGGCAATGCCGCGCCAGTTTCTCTTGTCTCTCGTCCCTCGTCCCCCTCCCTCGTCCTCGCTTGCTTGCTTGTGAGGAGGGTGAGCGAGGGTGAGGGCACGAGGCCACGAGGCCTTGCCCTCGAGGGCCTCGTGGCCCCTCAGCCGCCGATCGGGCTGAGGCCGCGATCGGCGGCTGGCGGCTGGCCGGCTGGTGGCCGGCCAGTGGCTTGGCTGGCCGCCGGCCGTCCAGCCGGCCGTCAGCGAGCTGGCTGGCGGCCAGCGAAGTGCTGGCCGCCGGCCATCCCTTGCTGACGCAAGGGGTGGTGTGCAGCCGGCCCTCGCTTCAGCGAAGAGGGAGGGCCGAACCGGCCCTCCCGCTACATTCCTTCCCACTTACTATGAACCACCCCGGTTCATGAACAACAAGCAGGATTGTCAGTCAGCGAGTCGTCAACATTGTGAAAGAAAATTAATACCCCCCTGATCTTTGAGTTTGAGTTTAATGTTTTTTTCTTGATCAAAGTTTAAACGATATTTCGTTGAACGAAATTCTTGGATCACTAAAATAATTTGTTCTTCATTTCGTCGAATTCTAGAGTGCACATACAAAATTAGTTTTGTTGGACATAGGTTTGGCTGATTTTTGGCTTGTTTTGTAAGATCCTAACTTGTTCAAGTCCTGTCACTTTCCATCAGAGGTCCGCATGCCGCGTCGAAGATGATGCACTGCAGCATTTTTGGTGTGCATTTTTGGTGCCAATGTCCACGTTGTCAGGGACAGCACGCACACAAAAAACGGACATAGCCAGTCAACGTCAAAATCTTGGAACAAAAAAAATACAAACTGGATCTCTCGTCAAATTCAAGGGTTCATTTTCCACAAATTCTACGAATTAGGAACATATAATTAGTTTAAACCCAAAAAATGTATTATAAATCAAGGAACACATAATTAGGAAAATCTCATCCTCAGAATTCAAAGATCAGGGGAAAAATTTCAATCACCAGCTAAACATGAACACGTGCATGGCACTTGGACCTAAGCTGGCGCTTGTTGGTTAGCACGGCCAGCGGCCTCCCCCCTTAAGGCTGGAGCGTCCACGCGACTACCATGTTGGGGGTCCCCAACCCCCTATGGTTGCAGTCCATGAATGCCGTCCTACAGGAATGTTGTTCACTTTCTCCGCGTTTAGGTGGAGCCCCATGACACGCGTCGATCCGTGCGAGTTGCGAGCTTGCTTCAATACTCGTTGACCACCCATGTGGGCAACTGAGACTCCGGCTCCCATGAGTTATCTTCAAGTCCACACCCCGCCCAATGAACAAGGTATTCCCTAACAACCCACGACCGGAGAGTACGGTTTTGGTGCTGAAGTAGGGGCAGAATCTCGTATTGGCCATCGGCAGCAAGGATTGCCGGTGGTGGCTGAACTGTTCCCTCAACCGTGTATGGAGCCAACAGGCTCACATAAAACACGTCATGTATCTTTGCACTCGGCATAAGCAGCAATCAGTATGCCACTGGCCCGATGCGTGCAATAATGGGAAATAGCCCAATCCACTTTGGTAGAAGTTTTCGTGCCCTTAGCAACTTCACGCGAAGATTCCTAGTGCTAAGCAACACTTTGTCACCGATCTCAAACGAGACCTCATGGCAAAATTTGTCGGCATATGCCTCTTGTCATTGCCGAATAGCTTGAAGCTGACCCTTCGCTTCCTGTAACAAGGATTCCATGCGCTCGCCAAAGGCTTAAGCAGAAGGAACCTGTCCTTCTATACTCCTGCTCTTCACGAATGAAGAGGGCACCACCGGAAGCCGACCACTGCTCAACACAAACAGTGTGAACTGTGTAGACTTGTTCAACGAGTTATTCACCACAAACTCTGTTAGTGCTAGGAAGTTTTCCCAAACATGCATGGCAGGGTCCACGTACATATGGAACATTTGCTCCAGAGTACAATTCATATGATCTGTTTGTCCATCTATCTGAGGGTGAAACGTTTTCAACATTTGTGACTCACTGCCGAAATACTCGTGCATCTTTTGCCAGAACGTTCGAGCAAATTTTTGATCTTGATCAGAGATAATGCGCAATGGCAAGCCGTGGTACTTCACGACACCCTTGAAAAAGAGGCGATCGGTCTCCTCTACTTTTACGCCAGTGGTTGCGGGAATGAAGTGTGTCACCTTTGTCAAAAGATCCACAACCACTAGTATTGCATCGTGGCCACGGGCCGTGTTGGAAAGACCAGTTATGAAGTCCTTGCTGACGCACTCCCATGGAGTCTTAGGAATGGGAAGCTGTTGGAGGACTCCTGTAGGCTTTTTGTTACTAGCCTTATTCCGAAGACATGGGTCGCATGTCATGCAATACTTACGGACATCGACACTCCATCCTGGCCACGAATAGTGGTCTGAGAGTGCCTGTCTGGTCTTTCGAGGTCTCGCATGACCTGCGACCGGCGGGTCGTGGAATTGGGAGATAATCTTTTTGCGAAGGTCTCCCGAGTTTGGCACAACAACTTGTTCTCCGTGCAAGAAGATTCATGCGGCCTCCACCAAGCCGTACTTGTCCAGATTTTGAGAGTGTTGAAACCAAGAATCCACACAGTATCCCATCAGAATCCAATTTTCAAAACCGTTCTTATGGATAATCTCTCGTGGTGGTTGCCACAGAGGTGCAAGGGAATCAAGTGACTTTGGTGGTTGCTCTCGTGGTGGTTGCCACAGGCTGTCAACTTAGTGGATCGGCCACATTGATGCGTCCTGGCCGATGTTCCCATGTGAACAAGAATCGGCTCGGGTATTCGCTCCAACGTGCCTGTCGTCTTGAAAGGTTTGGTTGCATTTAGAAAAACACTAATGGATTATGGTTGGTCACGACCGTCTCACCCCCTTCAGCACCCTCAAGGTAGCAATGCCACATCTTGAAAGCGTGTACTATCGCAAGGAGCTCTTGATCCCCAGTCGTGTACCGCGTTACCACGGGGATGAGCTTACGGCTCTCATATGTAACTAGGTGACTTTTCTGCATGAGGAAAGCTCCGAGTCCTAATATTGACGCATCAAATCCAACTTCCCATGATTGCGATGGATACGAAAGACCTATGACGAGTGCTGTGGATAGAAGCTCTTTGACTTTGAGAAAAGCGTTTTCAAAATTGGATGTCCATTCCCAGTGCACGTCTTTTCACGTGAGCCTGGTTAGCGATGCTACCAGGGTTGAATACCCTTGCATAAACCGTCAAAAATAGTTTGGAAGGCCAAGGAAAGATCGTATCTGCCCAACACTTTCTGGGCATGGCCAGTCTATAACGGCTTGGACTTTTCGTCTGTCGACACGAATGCCATCCTTGCCAATGATGCGTCCAAGGTATTCAAGCTCATCTTGTGCGAACTTGCACTTGCTCACTTTCGCGTCGAACTGCTGTTCGGGAAGGATTGCAAGGACTTTGCGCAGATGTTCTATGTGCTCTTTCATGGATTTGGAGAAAACCAAGATGTTGTCCAGGTAAACCAAGTCAAACTGACCGAGTTGCTTGGTGAACGTTTGTTTTGTTTATCCTTGGAAGGTTGCCGGGGCATTTGTTATCACAAAGCATAACACCCGGAACTGACAATGTCCCATGTGCGTTCAAAACGCGGTTTTAGGCACATCATCTTCCGTGTGCGGATCTGATGGTACCCTTGGGATAAATCCAAGGACGAAAATAATTTTGCCCTTTGGATTTGGTAATGAAGGTCCTCAATCCGTGGTAAGGGGAATACATTTTTCACTGTCAGCTTGTTCAACGCCCGGTAATCCATGCACATGCGTAAACCACCGTCTTTTTTGTTCATAAAAAACATCGGCACACCGTACGGCAAGCTACTTGGCTCGATCTACCCTTTTGCAAGGTACTCTTTGATTTGGCAGTTGGCCTCTCGCCTTTCTGCTGGACTAAGACAATACATGGATCTAAACGGAGGAGTTGCCTCCGGTTGGAGTGGAATAGTGTGGCACATGTGTATTTCTAGTGAAAGCCCAGCCGGTGGGTCTTGGAATACATCAAAGATTTCCTCCAATAGAGATTTGATCCCTTGTGGCGTGTCTTCCTTCACGTCGTCCTCCACTTTCTGCAGCTAAGAAGTATCGACAACCTTTTCGAATACGTCTCTTGACCTGCATCGCAGACAAGCAGGCATGAACTTTGGGTCGGGTCAGCGATAATTATGCACTCGGCATCAGCATAAAGCGACGCTGTCCTTTTTATAGGATCAAACAATTTGATTCAAAGCACATTAGAGCCTTGTTCTCAATGAGCCAGGGATCGCCTAGCGCCACATCAAACGGGTTAAGAAGGTTGAGCACATCCAACGTGACAATCTGTGTATACCCTTGAATACAAGTTTTTGCTTTACAAGTACCGATCACGGGTACCAAACGGTTTTCACCGACAACAACTGCGCCATTCAATGGCTCGTACTTCAGGTCAACCTGTCGGGTAAAGCCAAGGCGAACCAAAGAGTCTTCTCCTCCAGTGGTAGCAAGTACGTTCGCGGGAGCACATGCTAGGTGTCCTTTGAACTGCATCGTCGTGTTGCCTACACTCTTCTTAGTGAACAGGCTAGACGACGGCAAGCCAAGTTGGTGATAAACATAGAACCTCTACGACGGGCATCGCAACTCCCATGATTCACCCACTCGAGTCCACATCTTGTGGGCACGTGTGAATTCAGCTAGCGCCTTCGAATCTTTGAATTTGAATGGGTCAAAATCGTCGACTAAAGGTACCATGAGCGTGATTGAACTCATTGATTTACAAGCATTTTCTTCAATCCCTGTGTCACACAACTCTTGCACAATGGTCGGTGTCGCCACCACTAAGCATGTACAATCATGCATCTTGTCTGGACATGCAATATTTAGTGGACAATGTCGGCAAGTGTAGAATGTTGTTCAACACGAGGAGAGAAAACAACAGAGAAATTCGAACTCGTCAAAAACTCAAACTATTTAACATCCTTCTCTGTAAACATGAACCCACACTCATGACCCAGTTTTACCCCTGAGTGGTCCCCAGTAATGTCACTCAACGGTGAAGAAAACCTGCCCCACGGTCTTCTCCGTTACCAAGGCCGGGCCCACTACTACGACCGCGACCCTGTCCACGGCCCTGTCCGCATCCTTTTACCGTACCATCCCCACGAGGTGCTACTACTGCAGGGAACGCCGCGACCTCTTTCCCATCCCCAGGAGCCTCAAGGCAATGAGCCTTAAAGTGGCCTGGCTACATTTGGTTGTGGCAGAGCCCTTTGCGGAAGGCTGCATTGCGACGCTCACGCGCCGCCTGCAGCTCGTCATTCTCGCGGTTGTGCTTGTTGTTGGGACCCTTGTGTCCACCAGCCTTCTTGGCTAGAGGGTTTGCACGCTGCTTGCCCTTGACCTCGCCTTGCTGTCGAGCTGACCCACCCGCCCATGCAGTATTCATGCACATGTTGCAGCCTTGCTGTGCACGCGCGTTTGGCCGTGCATCAGAGTAGTGCATTGGGTTCGCCGAGTACACTTTGCTCATGTAGTCGTGCAACGCCCTCCAGCTTTTCCAAGCTTGGCTAGTGGCTCTCGTGGTGGCCTTGTCCTTGAGCTTTTCGCTGGCGAGACCATCACGTAAGTACTCTAGCAGCATGCACTCCGGATACTTGAAGGTCCGACTCCCATCGCCCTCAGTGAAGCTTTTGGCTTCCTCCACGAGTGCAGTGAACTCGCTCAAGTAGGATTCTAGCGAGCTGTTAAACTGCTTGAAGTACTTGATCTTGTGAAAGGCGCGCTTTGCCTTCTCACGTTGGGTGCATTTCTCATGCATGATCGCGCAGAAGGCCTCCCATGGCATGGGCTGCCACTTGAGGTGCGGCTGCTACGCACTCCACTCCTTGACCACATACTTGAAGAGTCTGGCTTCAAGCCGCGTTGTGGCCAGGTCGCCCCACTGGCTGAGTGGAGCCTTGTAGACACGTAGAACGTACTCCATACGTATCAGCCAGTCGGTCAGCTTCATGCCCTTCCGGAAGATCTCCACATTGTGGAGGAAGGACGTGTTCATGACCGGCCCCAAAGTCGTCGGGGTAGGCAAGTCGTCGCTGCCACCGGTAGTGGCATCCGCAGCTGCGGCACGCTACGCTTGCTGCAGCATCCACACCTGGATCATGCTTTGCAACACCTTGTCGAGGTATTTGCATCGGCAGCTTGCCTCATGGGCGGCCAAGCGCTACAGCTGGCGATCACGGTCGAGGTCTGTGATGCTCTGCCTGCCGTGGGCCAGTAGGTTGGCAAACGCAAACTTGAGCTCTGATATCATCGGAGCAATGGCGATAGCCTCCAGGGCCTTGCGTTGTCCGTGCTCCCTCACCCACTGTAGGACGGTACAGTTCACGTACACGCCTCCAAGGAGTCCCACCTTTTGGAGGAGACTGTTGTCTGCGACGACGCTTGAGTGGACGCTGTCCTATCCCATCGCGGCCACATCGTAAGAAGGGGGTCCGCTCCCATTCCTCTGAGTGGTGCCGTACCTCCGCCGCCGGTGGTGATCTTGAGTTGGCCTGCCGCCTCAGCAACAAACTCCGCGAGCCTACGACGGTCATCGTGAATTGCCTTTACAGTGACGTCGTCCGGCTCGTTCTCGCGGGAACTTCCCGTGTGGCTGGTTTCAGCGCCCTTGTTGCTCTCCGCACTCTTGCTGCCGTTGGCAGCTTTAGGCGATACGGCGGGTGCCTTACCCTTCTCGAGCAATGAGCTCAAGTTGGCCGCACGACGATGACGATGGTCACAATCCTTGTCGCCTTCGCCATCGTCGGCGTCATGCTCTTCATTCGGGTCCTCCTCGGGGAGATCCTCCTCCATTGCGTCGTCCATCGCATGGGGGTCGCCCACGTGCGTGTCGACGTGCTCGTTGAGCACTTTTTTGGCCTCCGTACCCTTCTTGGTATCGCCGAGGTTGGCGTCGGTCGCCTTCGCCGGTACGGTTGTCTTTGGCGGCACGGTTGCCTTTGGGTTGGCAACCGTGCTCACGGTAGCCGCTCCCAGTATTTGGAGTCCGCCGAGAGCTCGTGGTGAGGCCGCCACCACATTGCCCTTGTTGGTCTTAGACGGTCTGATACTTGACATCTCGTCGCCCGTGCAACTAGCACGTGAAGACCGTAGTGAGGATCATCCCACAACTTAAAGGAGGAATTGCCTCCTAAAATCTTGCTCTCACGATCGGTGAGGAAATTTTAATTTCAATTTCTCTTTTCCTACGCTGCCACGTCGGTGCAAGGTCATGGGTTTGTAGGCAAGACCCTAAGCCGTGACCCACGGCACTAGGAAAGCTAAGAAAATCTACATAAACAAGCAAGTACAAGATCAAGAAGCAAAAGACTACTTTTCTTCTTGTCTTCTTGTCTTCTTGTCCTCTCGTCTTGCTTGACCTCTTCTTGACTCTTCTTGGCACACCTTGCTCCCCCCTTGGAGGAGCCCTTCTTGTGCTCCACGGCAATGTGGCAACCTCCAAAAATTCTCCAAGTAGCGCTTTTCTCATTTTTGTTTTTCCCTCAGGCCATGAGAGTCTCTGATATTGGAAAAAGGCGTTGCTCTAGTTTTTGGTTGAAGAGGAGCGGAAGAAGCCTTGAGAAGAGGGAAAAAGTAGGTGGTTTTGGAGGTGGGTACTCCCTATCCCGTCCCAAACATTTTCCCCTACCCCATTGGGATGGAGAAGAGACTGTGGAAAAGAAGCCCAAAAAAGTAGAGCTCTTCTCTAGCTTTTCTCAGTCCGCGTCAGGGGTTTCCCCCCTTCCCAGGAATGAGGGGTAATCGTCATCAACGACCCACAGCTGGGATACTCTAATATTTTAAATCTCTGGATGTAGCGGGAGGGCCGGTTTGGCCCTCCCTTCTCGCAAAAGCAAGGGGTGGTTGCGCACCTCCCCTCGCGTCAGTGAGGGGTGGCCGGCGGCCAGCTTTTTGCTAGCCGCTGGCCAGCTCACTGCCGGCCGGCTGGACGGCCGGTGGCCGGCCAAGCGACCGGCCGGCCAGCCGCCAGCCGCCGATCGCAGCCTCAGCCCGATTGGTGGCTGAGGGCCCATGAGGGCCTCGAGGGCGAGGCCTCGTGGCGTCATGCCCTCGTCCGTGCTCGCCCTCCTCGCAAGCGAGTGAGCAAGGGCAAGGGAGGGGGACGAGGGACAAGAGACGAGAGGATCCGGCGTAAAATCGCCAACGTGCCTTGCATGCAACGATTTCGCGCCAGAACAGCAAAAATGTAAATCAAAGTTTGTTTGCGACGAACTTTGACATAAAACAAACAATATAACTGGTGCGAACACACGAGTTCAAGGTAAAATCCCCCGGTTTGGGTCCCAAAACCACGGGTTTTGTTGAAAGCAGAATTGGGCCTCCAGAGACTCAAAATATTCGAGTCTCCCTGCTCTGGGTCGTTGATGACGATTGCCCGTCAGTCCTGCGAAGGGGGTAAACCCCTCACGCGGACTGAGAACGCCATTTTGCGAACTCCGACGATGACTTCAGAGCAAGAGCTGGAGACACAACCCGCTACAGTGGTTCTCAGAGCCAGACGACCCTCGTGACCAACGGTTCGACGGAAACGACGGCTACGACATAGATAAAACACCGCCAGTAGCTGCAAGCAGCAACGGAAATGCCAGAAGAGACTACGGCATCAATACCTCATGGATTGAAGCGTCGTGAAGGGCGTTAGAGAGCTTGAAACAAGCTCTATTTGGTGAAGACTTGTCCTTTGAGCTTCTCCTCAGTTCCAGAAGGCTAAGATGATATTTTTGGGGCAGGGTGGGGAGATCCTACCCTCAAAACTCACATAATCCTCCCCATTTTTAAGGCTCCTTTTAAACTTCTTCATCTAAGAATTCGGACAGCATTTTTTCCCAAGGCTAGAAGCTCTCACGACCTTAGAGTACCCAAAAAAGGAGGAAGGACAACAATTTCAAGATTTTGGCGGCTCGCCAACGCCGTCGGCTCAAGAAAAACGCCGCTCAAGAATGCAAGAGGCATCAAGGAGCGTGAAGAGAAGACCAAGGAAGACAAGAGGATAAGAGGAAGACAAGAAGTAGAAGAAAGAGTGAAAGACTGCTAGAAACATTTTTAGAATTCCTCTTTGCACTCCTTGCTCTTGTTTTGTGAGCGACACTCACATCCCTTGTCATTTCCTTGCCTTGTATGTTTCTGTTTTCCTGGTCTTGGCCAATCGCCGTCAGTCACGGCTTAGGAGGACTAGTTTCAAAACCCACGACCTTGTGGCGACGTGGCGGCCTAGGATGATAGAAAACTAATTCATAATTGCCTCACCGATCGTGAGAGCAACGGCTTTGTTGGAGGCGATTTCTCCTTAACGTCATGGGGTGATCCTAACAACGGTGTTCATGTGCTAGTTGCACGGGTGACAAGATGGCAAGTGCCGGACCATCAAAGACCAACAAGGGCAAGGTGGTGACAGCCTCATCACGAGCTCTCGGCGGACTCCAAAATTTGGGAGCCGCCGCCACGAGCACGGTTGCCAACCCAAAGGCAATCATACCGCCGAAGGTAACCGTACCGCCGAAGGCAACCAACCCCAACCTCGGCGATAATGAAAAGCGTGCAGAGGCCAAAAAGGTGCTCACCGAGCACGTCGGCGCGCACATGGGTGACCCCCACGCAATGGATGACACGATAGAGGAGGATCCCCCGCATGAGGACCCCGACGAAGAGCACGACGCCAACGATGACGAAGGCGACGAGGATCGCGACCATCGCCATCGTCATGCGAAAAATTAGAGCCGATCGCTCGAGAAGGGCAAGGCGCCCACTGCATCGTCTGAAGCTACCGACGGCAGCGAGACTGTCGAGAGCAGTAAGGGTGCTGAAAGAAGCCACACGGGGAGTTCTTGCGAGAAAGAGCCACATGTTGCGGCGATGGCAATTCGCGATGACCGTCGTAGGCTTGCAGAGTTTGCTGTTGAGGCGGCACGCCGACTCAGGATCACCACCGACGGTGGAGATACGGTACCACTCGGTGGAATGGGGCCGGACCCCCCTTCCTACGATGCGGTCGCAATGGGGCAAGGCAACGCCCACTCGAGCGTAGTCGCCGACGACAGTCGGCGACTACGCTCCTCCGAAAGGTGGGACTCCTTGGAGGCATGTACACGAACCGTACCCTCCTGCAGTGGGTAAGGGTGCATGGACAACTCGCGCCGTGGAGGCTATCGCCGATGCTCTGACGACATCAGAGCTCAAGTTCGCGTTCACCAACTTGCTAGCCCATGTTGGGCAGAGCATCACAGACCTCGATCATGATCGCTAGCTGCAGCGCTTGGTCGCCCATGAGGCAAGCCGCCAATGCAACGACCTCCACAAGGCGTTGGAGAGCGTGACCCAGGTGCGGATGCTGTAGCAAGCGCAGCATCCCGCAGTTGTGGATGCCACTGTCGGTGGCAGCGACGACTTGCCTACCTCGACGACTCCGGGGTCGGTCATCAACACGGCCTTCCTCCACAGTGTGGAGATCTTTCGGAAGGGCGTGAAGCTGACTGACTGGCTAAACCGCATGGAGCACGTTCTACGTGTCCAGAAGGCTCCACTCACCGAGCGGGGTGACTTTGCCACGACGCGATTTGAAGACATACTCTTCAAGTATGTGGTCAAGGAGTGGACTGCGCAATAGCTGCACCTCGAGTGGTAGCCCATACCGTGGGAGGCCTTGTGCTTGATCATGCGCAAGAAGTGCACCCAACGTGAGGAGGCGCATCGCGCTTTCCACAAGATCAAGTACTTGAGGCAGCTGGACAGCTCGCCTGAATTCTGCTTGAGCGAGTTTGCCGCACTCGTGGAGGAAGACAAAAGCTTCACCGAGGGCGATGGGACTCAGATCTTCAAGTACCTAGAGTGCATGCTGCTGGAGTACTTGCGTGATGGTCTCGCCAGCGAGAAGCTGAAGGACAAGACCACTACAAAAACCACTGGCTAAGCTTGGACAAGCTGGAGGGCGTTGGGTGACTACATGAGCGAAGTGTATTCGGCGAACTTGAAGCACGACTCTGATGCACGACCAAACGTGCGTACACAGCAGGGCCGCGAAATGCGCATGGACGCTGCAAGGGCTGGTTGGTCAGCTGGACAGCGAGGCGGGGCCAAGGGCAAGCAGCCTGTAAACCCTCCAGCCAAGAAGGCTGGTGGATACAAGGGCCCCAACAACAAGCGCAGCCGCGAGAATGACGAGCTGCAGGCGGCGCGTGAACGTCGCAATACATCCTTCCGCGAAGGGGTCTGCCACAACTGCATGCAGCCGGGCCACTTTAGGGCTCAGTGCTCTTAGGCTGTTGGGGGTGGACAAGAGGCCGCGGCGTTAGCTGCAGCTGTAGCACCTCGGGGGGATGGTGCGACAGGAGGCCGCGGACAGGGCCGTGGACAAGGTCACGGTCGCAGCAATGGACCCAGGCGTGGTAACGGACAGGGCCATGGGGCGGGTTTTCCCCACCCCTGAGTGACGTCAGTGGGGACCACTCAGGGGTAAAAGTGGATCACGAATGTGGATTCATGTTTTCAGATGAGGATGTTAAACAATTTGAGTTTTTGGAAAGTTCAAATTTCTCTCTTGTTTTCTCTCCTCTTGTTGAACCGCATTCTGCAATTCCTGACCGACATTGTCCACAAAACCTTGCACCTCCAAACGAGATGCAGGATCGTACATGCTTAGTGGTGGCGATACCGACCACTGTGCAAGAGTTGTGTGACGCAGTGATTGAAGCAAACGCCCTCAAAGCAATGAGTTCAATCACATTTTTAGTACCTTTAGTCGACGATTTTGACCCAGTGAGATTGAAAGACTAGAAGGTGCTAGCCGAATTCACACATGCCAACAAGATGTGGACTCGAGTGGATGAATCATGGGAGTTACGATGCCTGTCGTACAGATTCCGTGTTAATCACAAACTCGGCTTGCCGTCGTCAGGTCTGTTCACTTGGAAGACTAGAGGCAATATGACGATGCCGTTTAAAGGCCACCTAGCTGGTGCTCCCGGGAACGTACTTGTTGACACTTGAGGAGACGACTCTCTTGTTAATTTTTGGACTTACCCAACAAATTGGCCTGAAGTACGAGCCATCGAATGGCGCAGTTGTTGTCGGTGACAACCGTATGGTACCCGTGATCGGTACTTGTAAAGCAAAAACTTGTATTCAAGGGTACACACAGAGTGTCACGTTGAAGGTACTCAACCTTCTTGACCCGTTTGACGTGGTGCTAGGCGATCCTTGGCTCTGTGACAACAAGGCTCTAATGTGCTTTGAATCAAAGCGTTTGATCCTCCGAAAACGACAATGCCGCTTAACGTTGATTCTGAGTACGGAACTATCACCGACCCGAATCAAAGTCCATGGCACCTTGTCTGCAGTGCAGGTCAAGAGACGTATTCGACAAGGTTGTAGTTACTTCTTGGCTCAATTACAGAAAGTGGAGGATGACGTGAAGGAAGACACACCACAAGAGGTCAAATCTCTATTGGCGGAGTTTTGGTATGTATTCCAAGACCCACCGGCTGGGCTTCCAACAGAAAGATACATGGGCCACACGATTCCGCTGCAACCGGAGGCGACTCCGCCGTTCAGACCCATGTATCGCCTTAGTCCAGCAGAAAGGCAAGTGGCCAAACACCAAATCAAAGAGTACCTTGCAAAAGGGTGGATCGAGCCCAGTAGCTTGCTGTACGGTGTATCGATCCTTTTTGTGAACAAAAGGGACGGTGGTTTACGCATGTGCGTGGATTACCGGGCGTTGAACAAGTTGACAGTGAAAAATCGATTCCCCTTACAGCGGATTGAGGACCTTTTTGACCAACTCCTAGGCGCCAAAGTATTTTCTTCCTTGGATTTGTCCCAAGGGTACCATCAAATTGTCATCATGGAAGACGATGTGCCCAAAACCGCGTTTTGAACGCACATGGGACACTATCAGTTCCGAGTGTTATGCTTCGGGCTTACAAATGCCCCGACAACCTTCCCAGGAGAAATGAAGCGGACGTTTGCCAAGCAACTTGGACAATTCATCTTGGTTTACCTAGATGACATCCTGGTTTTGTCCAAATCAATGGAAGAGCACACGGATCATCTATGCGAAGTTCTTGCAATCCTTCGGAAACATAAGTTCTATGCAAAAGTGAGCAAGTGCAAGTCTACATAAGATGAATTGGAATACCTTGGACATATCGTTGGCAACGACGGCATCCGTGTCGACCCACGAAAGGTCCAAGCTGTGGTAGACTGGCCACGTCCCAAAAATGTTGGGCAGATTTGGTCTTTCCTCGTCCCTGCAAACTACTTTTGAGGGTTTATGCAAGGGTATTCAACCCTGGTAGCACCGCTAACCAGGCTCACGCAAAACGACGTGCGTTAGGAGTGGACATCCGATTGTGAAATCGCTTTTCTCAAAGTCAAAGAGCTTCTATCCACAGCGCCCGTCCTAGCTCTTCCGGATCCATCGCAACTGTGGGAGGTTCGATGTGATGCGTCGGTAGTAGGACTCGGAGCCGTCCTCATGTAGAACGGTCACCCAATTGCATATGAGAGCCGGAAGCTCATCCCCGCGAAAACGCGGTACACGACTGGGGATCAATAGCTCCTTGCGGTAGTACATGCTTTCAAGATATGGCGTTGCTACCTCGAGTGTGCTGAAGGGGGTGTGACGGTCATGACCGACCATAATCCATTAGTGTTTTTCCAAACGCAACCGAACCTATGAATACGACAGACGCGTTGAAGTGAATACCTGAGCCGATTCTCGTTCACATGGGAATATCGGTCAGGACGCATCAATGTGGCCGATCCACTAAGCCGATAGCTTGTGGAAATTAAAGTAACCACTGAGGTTAGTGGGTGTTTTATGGCCATTGCAACAACAACAGTACAATCACTTGATCCCCCTGCACCTCTGTTACAACCACCACGAGAGATTATCCATTACAACGGTTGTGTAAACAGGATTCAGATGGGATACTGTGTGGATTCTTGGTTTCAAGACTCTCAAAATCTGGACAAGTACGGCATGGTGGAGGCCGCAGGAATCTACTAGCACGGAGAACAAGTTGTGCCAAACTCGGGAGACCTTGGAGCGAAGGTTATCTCCCAGTTCCACGACCCGCAGGTCGCAGGTCATGTGGGACCCCGAAAGACCGGACAGGTACTCTCGGACCACTATTGGTGGCTAGGATGGAGTGTTGATGTCCGTAATTATTGCACGACATGCGACCAATGTCTTTGGAATAAGGCTAGCAACAAAAAGCCTGCGGGAATCCTCCAACAGCTTCCCATTCTTGGGACTACATGGGAGTGCATCAGCATGGACTTCATCACTGGTCTTCTGGACACGGCCCGTGGCCACGATGCAATACTAGTGGTTGTGGATCTTTTGACAAAGATGACACAATTCATTCCTACAACCACTGACGTGAACGCAGTGGAGACCGCTTGTTTCTTATTTGAGGGTGTTGTAAAGTACCACGGCTTGCCATTGCACATTATCTCCTATCTAGATCTAAAATTTGCTAGTAAGTTCTGGCAAACGATGCAAGAGTACTTCGGCACTGAGTCGCAAATGTCAAAAGCATTTCACCCGAAAACTGATGGACAACAAAGCGCATGAATCGCACTCTGGAGAGGATGCTCGGCATGTACGTGGACCCTGCCATGCATGATTGGGACAAATTCCTAGCACCGGAAGAGTTTGCGGTGAACTACTCGGTGAACGAGTCCACACAGTTCACACTGTTTGTATTGAATAGTGGTCGGCATCCATAGGTACCCTCTTCATTGGTGAACAGTGGGAGTACAGGAGAGCAGATTATTCCGCTCAAGCCTTTGTCGAGTGCATAGACTCCTTGTTACAGGAGCCGAAGGGTCACCTTCAAGAAGCTTGGCAGCGAAAAAAGGTAAATGCCAACAAAGGTCGCCGGGAGGTCTCGTTTGACATCGGTGACAAAGTGCTGCTTAGCACTAAGAACCTTCGGCTGAAGTCGCTAGGGGCAAGAAAACGTCTACCAAAGTGGTTTGAGCCGTTTCCCATTGTGGCACGCATCGGGCCAGTGGCATACCGATTGCTACTTCCGCCGAGTATGAAGATACATGACGTGTTTCATGTGAGCCTGCTGGCTCTATACACCACAGACATAACCATTCATCCACCGCCAGTAGTCCTTGCTGCCGACGGCCAATACGCGGTCCTTTGCCTACTCCAGCACTGAGAGCATACTCTTTGGTTGCGCGTTGTTAGGGAGTACCTCGTTCATTGGGCCAGTTGTAGACGTGAACATAATTCATGGGAGCCCGAATCTCGGTTGTCCATAGGGGTGGTCAACAAGTAGTGGATCGAGCTTGCAGCTGGCACAAATTGACGCGTGGCAGGAGGTACCACCTGAACGCAGAAGAAGTGAACAACATCCCCACAGGGCAGCATTCATGGACAGCGACCATAGGAGGTTGGGGACGCCCAACATGGTTGTCGCACGGACGCTCCAGCCTAAAGGGGGGAGACCGCTAGCCGTGCTGACCTACAAGCTGCAGCTTAGGTCCAAGTGCCATGCCCGAGTTCATGTCTAGCTGGTGATTGAAATTATTAGTTTTCTTTCACAATGTTGATGAATCACTGACTGACAATCCTACTTGTTGTTTATGAACCGGGACAGTTCATACTAAGTGGGGAGGAATGTAGCGGGAGGGCTGGTTCGGCCCTCCCTCCTCGCTGAAGCGAGGGGTAGTTTCGCACCACCCTTTGCGTTAGCAAGGGCTGGCCGGCGGCCAGCACCTCGCTGGCCGCCGGCCAGCTCAGTGCCGGCTGGCTGGACGGCCGGCGGCCGGCCAAGCAACCGGCCGGCCACCGGCCGGCCAGCCGCCAGCCGCCGATCGCGGCCTCAGCCCGATCGGCGGCTGAGGGTCCACGAGGGCCTCGAGGGTGAGGCCTGGTGGCCTCGTGCCCTCACCCCCACTCGCGCTTCTTGCAAGCGTGCAAGCAAGGACGAGGGAGGGGGACGAGGGACAAGAGACGAGAGGATCTGGTGCGAAATCGCTAGCGTGCCTCGCACACGACGATTTCATGCCAGAACGGCAAAAATGTAAATAAAAGTTCGTTCGCAACGAACTTCAACATAAAATAAACAAAATAACTCGTGCGAACACACGAGTTCGAGGTAAAAACCCCCGGTTTGGGTCCCAAAACCAGGGGTTTGGTTAAAAACGGAAATGGGCCTCCGGAGACTCAAAGTATTCGAGTCTCCCTGCTCTTGGTCATTGATGACGATTGCCCCTCAGTCCTGCAAAGGGGGTATGCCCCTGATGCGGACTGAGAATGCCATTCTGCGAACTCTGACGACGACTTCAGAGCAGGAGCTAGAGACACGACCCGTTACACCGGAGGCCCATTTCCGTTTTTTACCGTACCCCTGGTTTTGGGACCCAAACCGGGGTTTTTTTACCTCAAACTCGTGTGTTGGCACAAGTTATTTAGTTGTATTATGTCAAAGTTTGTTGCAAACGAAGTTTGATTTACATTTTGACGTTCTGGCGCGAAATCATTGCATGCGAGACACGCTAGCGATTTCGCGCCAGTTTCTCTCGTCTCCCGTCCCTCGTCCCCCTCCCTCGTCCTCGCTCACTCGCTTGCAAGGAGGGCGAGTGGGGGCGAGGGCACGAGGCCAGAAGGCCTCGCCCTCGAGGGCCTCGTGGCCCCTCAGCCACCGATCGGGCTGAGGCCGCGATCGGCGGCAGGCGGCTGGCCGGCTGGTCGCCGGCCGGTGGCTTGGCCGGCCGCCGGCTGTCCAGCCGGCCGGCAGCAAGCTGGCCGGCGGCCACGAAGGGCTATCCGCCGGCCAGTCTTCACTGACGCGAGGGGTGGTGCGCAACCACCCCTCACTTCAGCGAGGAGGGAGGGCCGAACTGGCCCTCCCGCTACACATCCCTTTATCATCAAGATCAAGTAGGAGAATGAATTTCCAAGCCTGAATCTTAGGATATGTTACCACGTCACAACACATCGTGTTACTTCCATGTTTTCTCTATTGCGTATGTTTTGTACTCCCACTGAATACACAATTGTCGTGCGCCTTACGTCGGGCACTTGAAGAGGGTATCATCCTTATCAAAGAAATCTGACAAAAATGGCACTTGATGCCACAACATTGACATAGAAACGGTCATTGTCCTTGCATAAAAAAGTTTACAATTATTAAACCATATTCAAAGTTAAGGGAGTTTAAAGGCCTCCTCATGACCTCCCAGGTCAACAGAATTTGGTTCAACCACACCGCAGTCAAGTGGGGCATCTATCCGTGGATTAAAACTCATCTTCTTTAAAACCCCTCTTACCTTATCAAGACATTTAAGCATACCCTAGAGGATTTTTATTGTGATGTTTATCCGAGATCGATCTTGCGGATCGGCGGATTGTGACACATTTGGTGACACGGCGTTTTGTAGAATGTTTTGAATGCATCTGCATGTCTCATTGGGATTCCAACGCATATCAGACGTGCCGTGTGTGTGACCTAATGAGGCGTTTCTTTCCTCAAGGCTTCCAATTATCTTTCTTCTCATCAATTATTGGGACAACACTCTCGCCATGTTTGGTTGGTCACAAAGTTGAATTTGAACCATTGTACGGTCAAGCAGACCACCAAGATATGGGTGCCAACATTCACTTGGTTTGAAGCTACTGGATTACATTCTATCTTCAGGTCCCTAGACTGTGTCCTGATCCCAACTATGTAGTATTTGGTTCATGGAAAGCCATTAGGTTGTGATAGTACCCTAAAAATCCAACAGTGGAGAAAAGGTGTCACTTGTTTTCAGAACAGTGGTTGAAGTCATGTCAGTGGCATCGATTCATGCATTTTTTTCAACTGATGCCCACGACATGAGTGATTACAATTTGGAAATGTCACGCTCAAATTTCATTTATGTCCAAAATTGGTAAATCACATCATACACAAGAATTTGTCATTTGAAGTATTCGACAAATGCACTGCAGTGTCTCAAATCATAAAAGGAAAATAGAAGAGCCCTTCCTCCTGATTGACGCATTCTAGATCACTTTTGGAGGTTGTCTTATGGGAGATTGAGAGAATCGCCCTTTGAACACAGATGTTGATACAAACTCACGTATCTTTGCGGTAGTTGGTACCGGTCGGGTAGCATCTTTTGTATCAATTGTTCTCACATTGAAAACGGTGGATCAATGTTTTACACTTCTGTAAAATTCTATCTTACACTTGCAACTATCATTCTAGTTCACTGGTTGGATTGACCGAACTACTATGTATGGTAGTTTTGGTGGCTGTGGATTTTTGCACATGTAGGAACCAACATCATTGAATCTCAAAGTCATATTATGCCTTTGGTAAAGACCCGTGAGGATATTGTAAGTATGCCCCCGTACATGTGTCCCCTGCTTTGGTATCTCTGTCAATAATCAAGCTGAGGACATTTAATCTATGCGCGCTTGCAATTTCACAGTATCTCTATGAAACATGGATTAACCGAATGGTCACATGTGGCTTCAATAATAGCACATTGACAGTCAACGTGCTACATTTGTAGAAAATACCACGCATCTGCCACAGTTACTGGTTTAGTTTTTTGGTACGTATGTAGAACAGTAACTCATGTCGTCTATTCTTATAAAACCTAACAACACATTTAGCCATGTTTCTCATGCCAGCTGTGCACTCATGGTCCAGATCATAGAACTCTGCAGGTCCGACATGTGGGACACTTTGTCCAACACCGTTGATTTTGGCGTCTTCGACATCTGGTTGATGGTGTTGCTAGAGGTCTAAATTTTTTCTAGTGGACACATCTGGTGTCGCCTCGCATTAGGCAAGTCGTGCCCAAATCTCCACCATCATGTTGGTGATGAAAACGTTAGGTTTTGGATAATACCCGTCGAGGTTTTTCCCCATCCATGTAAGCTCTGCATGTTTTGAATCCTAGTGTGGAACTGACCTGAATTTGTATGCACGTGCAAGGAACGGGTACAATGGAGATCGTCCAATCACTGAATTCAAGTCTGAAACGTTCAACCTTCTTTGAACTATGTCTAGCCGTTTTCAAACCTTCTCAAAGAAATTCTACAGGGTATTTGTGTTGTGCTGCTATCAACAGGGATGCTACACGGCAATGGTTTTTTTCATTGTCCGAACGGCCGGCCCAACAAGATGGTTTGCCATGTTGGTCACATTTGGGTTGTACAATCAAACTCCTTCGACAAGGAGTCTGATTGCACAACCCTCCTCAATTCGGCAAGATTTCCATGAAACATTAAGGACTACCTTCTTGGCACTTTTTGTAATGTCAACGGGACACTTGCGCATAGAAGAAAATCCAACCATAGACCATTTGCTTTGATTTGGTGGGCTCAAATGACCGGTAAGTATGATTTACCACATGATACACCATTTACTTGGTAACAGATGAAACCTTTACCATTGTACATTCACGCTCATTCATCGATGTAGTGAGTACTCATGCCGTTTGTGCAATATTCATGAAATTCATCTGTCGATCCACATACAAAACCATGCTCATAATGTTTATACCCATATGTTGTAATAGACACACACGTAAAGTGCTATTAGCACTCGCACGATTAGTGAAATTAGTAATCGCCTTAAGTGTGCTACCAGAACTCTTACCATTAGTGCAATTGGCATTATCCTACAATGTTTTAAGCACTCGTAAAAATAGTCAAGCTGAAATTTGTGTTCTCAGTGCGACCGACACTTGTCTTAACGATATCGTTGGGACTAATTCTTCTTCTGTGATGGAAATTTGTTCCACCGGTGCCATCGGTATCCGTAGAATCTGTGCTTGAGAAACCTTTGATAATGGTGCCATCAATATTGGCAACCGAGATATGATTGACACTGATGTCGATGTGCACTTACCACACACATCAGCAACACAACCAACAATCATTCAGTAGTGTATTTGGCACCAGCGCCACTGGTGCACCTGGATTCTGTGACCAAAATGCAATCGACACTTTTCTCACAGGTACCTTGTGCACCCACCAAAAAAGTGCAACGAGTTCTAGTTTAGGTGAAGGGGTTAACATTTGTGTCAACAGTACATTCCATCCCACAACAGAGTTGGAATTGAAACCGACACTGATTGCGTTTTTGTTACTCATGAAAAAGGTGCAACCAGCACTGACATCAATCGTGCAATCGACACTGGTTCTCAATGAAACCGGTTAATTTTGTGACCCCCTTTTTGAGTGAAGGGTATAGTCGCACGTCACTCATGCAGTCGGCAAAAGCATTAAAATTGTAATTTATGTATGTGTTTTGCATGTGATTTAAACGAATACAATTTGTGTATAACATTGACCCAAAGGGATATCTTTAAAATAAAGGAATTTCTGCATTCAGAATTCCAAATGAATCCTTTGATTTGGCTATTTTGTAAAGTATCCAACCTAAAACTTATGCTTTTGTGAATTTGCCCAGCCATATTCGACCCTCCTCAGCCATGAGAAATCCAAACAACAGTCATGCGACTTCCACCAGTCAAGCGATCTCGCAAATTCCGGTGTTGGGTTGGGATCGACAGCAGAAATCGTAAGTGTTGAAAATGAAAACAACCCTTCATCTACAATGCTGGACAATGCTAAGAAGTTATCTTGCCGAGTCATAAAACAGGAGAATAACTAAACCCCACAACTAATCAAGGTTGTGGGTTGTAAATTATTTTAGAAGGATAAATCCATGGCAGTAGTGTATGTTCAATGAGAATCCGGTGATCTGATAATTGCATAGTGTTGGATTATGCAATAACTGCGCCGATTTTCTTCGTCAACATGGTGCAGTCAGTTCTTGAATCGGAAGTCTCCATAGCATTTTACTGACTTCTTTGTAAAACTGCTGGGTGCAACTCTGAGGGGAATTTCCTCCAAAGACATCCAGAATTAATTTGGTCGACTAACCCTGAAGGGGTGAAAGGGGCTTGAAACATAGGTAGGCGCACGAGGTTAGCGCATGCCTGTACCCTCTTCTGATGAGAGGGGGATGTACATAGTACATAGTGCTGCACAGGCACACAAGGCAGGATTACCAAATCCTACCTAGTTTACGTGCATCAAAGGTTGGAGAGCAACATCTACTGCATCATCACCAATATGCATGAGGTCTGAAGCAGACACATCACTTGTCTACGAGGAGAGATCTGCTTCAAGCTTCTGACGGATGGAGATCTACGATTTACATCAACCTGTGCAGCAGAATCAACGTTGGAGAAGGATAGCTTTTTTAAGAAGTCACCTGATGAAGAAACTTCACCATGAAGCTGGGTGAAGCTTTCTTCATCAAGAAGCTTCACCAAAGCTGATTTCAGAGCCAGAGTAACATCACAGAGCTTGAGGAAGCTTCCTTTGGAAGGAAGCTTCATACCTGTGAAGCCAAGAGGTGGCTGTTGCCACCACACACGAGGAAGCTTCTCCTCGTTTGCGGTCAACTTGCCAAGGCCACGTGTATATAAAACAGTGGCTCTCACATACCTCAATATCTCCAATATATCCACATCTTCATATCCACAAATCCCTGTGGAGTTCACTCTCTAGTCAAGCGCTCACTTCCATTTGGACAGCATCTTCTTGCTGTTCTTCTCGCTGTTGGTCCTACAACAATTGCAGCATCTGCAAGGCCTTGCAGGCCTTGAATTTCTGTAAGGCTTCACGCGTATGCACAGGAGTGCCTCTGAAATGGAGACTATTGGAGATCCCTCCAAAGCCCCTGTAAGCCTGAAACTTATGTGCCACCCTAGGAGGAGGTAACAACAATCAATCTCTCTCTCTCTCTCTCTCTCTCTCTCTCTCCCTCTCTCTCTCTCTGATACCGCAGCCTCATTTCTTCAAGAGATTCATACGTCAGCTACCCAGTCATCACCATTTTCTTGGCCCTTGAGGTCTCTACCGGAGTGCCCAAGCCAATATTCTGCTGGAGTTCTCTTTGAAGAGCCCTGTTAGATTGGCACTTGCGTGCCAGCTTGGGTGGAGGATGCCTAACTGCCTGGAGTCCAAACTACCTTGAAGATGGTGGTAGTACCAAGATCTCTTGCGAGGACAGCCTTGAAGGCCTAGCAAGGATTGTCCCTTATGGGATGCCAAGCAGCTCAGTGCTTTGGAGATAGCTGTGTGAAGATTGATACTTGTACTTTGTATTTTTTACTATCAGTCAAAAAATTCATTTTTCAGCTGTGCTCCTTTGTTTTTCATAGGATCATGATAGTACATGCTTTCTTGCTGAGCACTACGATCTATGTACAAGCAGCAAATAACATAACCTTGTAGCCACAACTCAAACCACTTCCGTTGTGAAACTCTGACACATACACACAAGGATAATTCTAGGAAGCAAAGATGTTACAGGTATATTATTCTTACATTGAATTGTGTAGAAAACTAGTGTTATAATCCATAACTTAATGATCGGTACTTGTAAAGTGGAAACGCTTTTTCAAAAAGCTGTATTTGTATTGTTAACTGATACACTCATAGCGTTGTACTGAAGGTTCTCAGCAACGTTTTGACATGGTTGACATGGTTCTATGAGACCAATGGCTCCGAGAGAACAAGGCTTTGATGTATTTTGAATTAGAGTGCTTAATCCTCCATAAGGGACAGGGCTTCTTTAGCGTAAAGTTGAGTACGTGAGTGTTGCCAAGTTGACATAATGTTCATGTCCGGTTGTTTGCAACACAAGCAAACAAACATATTCAATAGGCATGTCTAATTTTTTTTGTCTCACCTTAAAACATGTGGAATGAGTTAAAAGAAGAAACACAAGAAGAGATTAAAAAATCTCTCGGTGGGTATCACAGACGTATTCCAAAACCCACTAACCTGGCTTTCACTGGAAAGGCACATGGATTTGGCTCTTCCGTTAAGACCCACATGATGAATCACAAAACACCTTGAAAAGGGGTTGCCAATCCTGATTGTGAACAGAAAGGATAGTGGTTCACGCATATGTGCAGACAACCGAGTGCTATACAACTAATGGTTAAAATTTTATCCCCCTTCCCGAGGATCGAGGGCCAATCTGTTCAACTCCCTTCCCGAAGAAACATCATATATTTCCTTTTACTTATCTCAGGTAATTCATCAAATATGCGTATCAAAAGATGATGTTCCTGAACTGAAAAACCGGATTCACATGTAATACTCAATTGTTTTAGTTGGAATTCTGGGTTGGAAAGCACCCAGCAAACGTTTTCCAAGTAACTTGGTCAATTTGTCCTTGTTTGCCTTGATGAAATCCAGAACTTTGCAGAATGAATGGTAGAGCACGCGGAAACTGTACGTAAAGTCCTCTGTATCCTTTGGGACTGAAAGTTTTTTGTGATTGTGAGCAAGTACAAACTCACACAAGACAATCTCGAATGTATTGTATATGTACTCAATAAGAAACGGTATCCACTTCTATTAAAGAGAAGTCTAAGCTCTAATAGACTGGTTACGTCTATAAAATTTTAGGCAAGTCCAGTCTTTCCTTGGCATTGCAAACTAGTCTTGGTAGTTTATGCAGGACTACTTGACAAAAAGAACACCTCCAAGCACGCTCATGTGAAAAGAAATATGAGGAAAATGCAAACTTCATTTTATGAAACATTTTCTTGAATGGAAATGGTTTCTATCCCAAGCTCTCGTATTGGCTCTTCTATACCCATCACAACCATGGGAGATACGATGTGATGAGTTAGTGGTAAGACTGAGTGAAGCCATTATGCAGAACACGCATCGACTCACGTATAAGAGCCAAAACCTCATTACTATTGTGACATGATACATGAATGGTGAACAAGAACTGTTCGGGTGGTGGTACATGCTTTCAAAACGTTTCATTGTCACGTCAAGAATACCGAGAGGGATGTGAGTGTCATAAACAGTCACAAAATATTGGTATGTATTTCAACTCAGCAAATGTTACGTCAATCAAATGTCGTTTGTATGCGAGTATCGGCCATGACACATCATTGTGACCGCGCCACGAGCTGACAGCTTGTGGGGATGAAATCACCACTAAACCAGTGAGTGTTTAGGGTTTAGGGTTTATGATGTTTCTCTGTGGGTACTTTATAACTCTCAAATAACTCTCCGCGGATGTTTTATAACTCTCAGATAACTCTCTGTGGGTATTTTATGGCCATTGTGTCAGCAGTAATGCAAGAACTAGATGTTCCCACAAAATGTTTAGCAACCACCTCAAGAGAGTATCCAGTACACCGGATAAGTACTCATCCACTAGTCAAAAAGAAGCTGGAGGAATCTACATGCACGGAGAAAAAATCGATGTACCAAACTTGAAAGTAATGTGAGCTAAGATTATCTCTTATCTCTGTTCCCGCCTCTTTCGAATGCGGCCCTCTCATCGTCGATTCCTCTTGCCAGCCATCCTTTGGCTGCGTCCCAACCGTAACCTCTGCAAGCACCCGTGCTGCTCTTGCACTGCACCCAAGATCTACCCCGCCCTCCGTGGTATGGCCAGCAGCCTGCACCTCAGCACTGCGGCCTCACTCAGCTTTCCTCATCAATGCCATTGCAATCTTGTTGGCCTGCCTTATCTGTGCTGCGGCCTCAATGCTTCCGTACCCGCACCATTTGTACTGGATCCACGCATCGCCCGCACCTCGGCGCTGCGGCTCTCACCTGCACCTCAGTGCTGTAATTCATTTTGTGTCCTTTCATCCTGGTTTAGCCTTGCGTCCATGAGATCCTTTGCAGCTACATCGGCCTTATTGCTTTCCTGCCGTTTTTCTCATGCCTGCACTTAGGGGCACTACGACTCTTGCCCACGCCTCGGTGCTGCGGCACGAACTCTATAACGCTCTAATGTCTTCTTCTCACCCTTCCCTTTGTCATCTACAAGTTTTGACAGCTTTGAGGTCGGTGACAAGGTCTGGTGCTCATGGAAGGCCTTGCACGGACTGAAGCTGTGACCTCAGTGCTGAACCTAGAGATCACTGGCACACTGACACATGTCAGGTACGTACAGAGTGACGCCGACTCGTCTATCTTTCTGATACGTATTACTAGGAGCTTCACTGCCATCCTGGTCTACGTGGACGACCCCCTGACTGCAACCCCTTTGATGGAGGCCATGGAGGAGGCTAAGGTAGTCCTTCAAACTGCCTACAGGATGAAGGATCTTGGTCCTGCAGCTGTGTTTCTCGCAATGGATATCGTACGTGATTGTCAATGGCAGACACTCTTGTTGCACCAGGCACGTTACGCTCGAGTTATGGAGGAGCGGCTTGCTGACCTCGTTGGTGTAGTTCCCACAGCCTCCAACCCCATCACACCTGACGGACACGATGCTCTGAAGGTGGATGATTCACCACAACTGGGGGAGACAATGTACGTGGCCCTGTACTTGCGCATCATTGGCTCTCTCATATACTTGGCCACTATCACACGTCTCGACACCACCTTCATCCTCAACCTCCCTACACAATTCTTAGAGTTTCCTTGGACGAGAGCCCTTCACGCGGCTGTGCAAGTGGTACGGTATGTGGTTTTCACGCCATACTTTGGACTTGCTTTCGACGACAGTGTTTGGTGGTAGTAGATGGCTACATAGACAGTGTCTGGACGGAGAACCCTGATGGGCGCAGCCGGACAGGTTACATGTTCATGCTGGGCGGCACCATTGTGCCATGGAATTACGGCAAGTAGGATTGTATTGCACGTAGTACATCAAAGGCTGAGTATGTTGCACAGGGGGCTAGGTCTGCTGAGGCGGTGTGGTTGTAGCGTCTATGTTGTCAGTTTCTACATTCTGTGCCTTGCGTCATTTTGCACTATGAAAATTAGAGTACTCTTGCCATTGCAGATTAGTCTAGTGTGTCTCATACACGCAGGAAGCACATTGCTGTTGAGCATCACTTTGTGTATGATCTTGTGGAGCGGCAGGTGATCTTCGTCATCTGGGTCAGCACAAACATGCAGCGCGCTAACTTCCTGACCAAGGCACTGGCGCGTGAAATAATCATGGTGGCCATTTGTTTTTTCGGGCTTCAACCCTTGTCTGAGAGTGGCTAAAAGTGGGGTGTGTGAGCATGGAACACTGAGCATATCGTTACGCACTTGTGTCAGTTCTGTACATGTATGGACATGCGTATTATCGGGTCATGGAGGAGAGTTGTGATGTGAGTCTTCCCGTCCTCTTGTACAGCTTATTGTGACCACTCGGTCGTGTCCATGCTCGTGCACATCCCTCATGCGGCCCCAGCTAGCACCAGGGCACCAAAGCGTGGTGGCTCCATCCACCAACAATCATGAGATAGTTTCCATGACGTCCCCCGTGCTTGTTGGGTTCTCCGTAGTTTTTCTGTTATCGCTAGAGCTTTCTTTGTGGACTAGCTCTCGAGCCCAATTTGCATTTTTTGCATTGTCTATCCACAGATCAATGCCGGACTTGTGTGTGTGACCAGTTGTAGCACCCAGCTTGAGATTCTACATCTCTAGGTTCAAACGATGTTGTGTTTGGATGCCTGTGTGTGGAGTTACAGCCAAAGCAGTAGTTTTGGGCCGGTTTTTAGACAAACTGACACTGCCACATGCGTCGCCCGCCGTGCGCCGCGGCATGCATTTATGTTATGTCCTTGTGAATCGTCATCTCTCTCTACATTTCTAAGCTATTGGAGCATATGATACTTTGTATGCCTCCCTAGCCTAACCCTTGATACTTCTTGCACCTGTTTGCTTACTAGTGCGCCAACTGAGTGGACAGTGTCGCCACGTCAGCAGCAACAAGGCTTCCTAGCAGTTTCTCACTGGTGGCGGCTCGCAGAATATGGAAAATGCTATTTCAACGTGGCTTGACCAAGGTGTCAGGTTCACAGCTTGTTTTTGCGGCAATATCAGACAAAGTGTGTGCCTCAAGCGCCACATGCTATGTGAGTTCCGTAAGAAATCAGCAATACCCAAGTTAAGAGGAGCTGGGGACTACTTTTGTTTTGTTTATTGGACAATGAACAGGAAAGGTATGATGCTAGTCATAAGCTTCACATTGTACCGAACTGTGGACACAATTGGGCCACTGTAGTGTCACGTGATTCTGAGGGTAACAATGTATCTCGGTTGTTGTCAGGGCACTAGCATGAGTGACGGGAGCCCAAAACGCCCTGGACCTCAATGAAGCAACATTCTGAAGCGCACATGAACTCGAATGAACCATGGTACATTGCTTGTAGCATCCTCAAAGGGACATCTCGACTATAGTGTGCGTGGTGGGATTCAAAATGTTCACCGCCAAATCATTTTTCCGCTCGGTATACAAGGCTGTCGTCCAAACCAGAAGGTTAGCATCTCCTCCCAACTTTGATGGGCCATAACTTCCTCGATCTCCAACCAATTGCTGCGATTCAACTTGTAGCTAGTCCAGCACGTCCTCTAGTTTTGGATACACGTATCCATGCATGTACATATGCATTCTACAAGGATCCGGAGCCATTGACCTGAAAACGTGGCTCCATCACATAGCATAGTGAAACATATGGAGAGAAGTTGTTGCTATTGTTGTTGTTGTTGTTGTTGTTGTTGTTGTTGCTGTTGTTGTTGTTGTTGTCGTCGTTGTTTTTGTTTTTGTTGTTGTTGTTGTTGTTGTTGTTGCTGTTGTTGTTGTTGTTGTTGTTGTTGTTGTTGTTGTTGTTGTTGTTGTTGTTGTTGTCATTGTTGTTGTTGTTGTTGTTGTTGTTGTTGTTGTTGTTTTTGTTGTTGTTGTTGTTTTTGTTGCTGCTGCTGCTGCTGAAATTCCAAGACTGTCAATGGGGCTGTTGCTTCCAATGAGGATGATTTTGCTACTGCTGCTACTACAATGTCGTGGCTGCCGATGGGGTTGCTGCTGCGGTGCCACTGTAGCAGCAGCTGTTGATGCTCCTGTTATTGTTGTTGTTGTTGCTGCTGGTACTGCAATGTCATGGCTGCCAAGGAGGGTGCTGTTGTGGTGCAGCAGCTCTTGTTGCTGCTCATCAACCTTGCAGATGGAGGTCCATGGAGAGGGGCATCCAGTTCCATCATCCACACTTTTAGTGACTGAAAAGACGACCGGTGGTGGCTGTGAGTCACACTTCCTGTGCTGGCTGTTGTGTGGCTTCGAGCATCACTGCAGCCCTTGATGCAAAGGTGAGGAATTTGCAGCCTGCTGCAAAGTAGCATCAAAGGAAGAAGCTGCAGATTGTGAGTATCACTAGCTACAAGGTGCAAAACTGCAAAGCTGTNAAGTGTTATGATGGGTCCAAGATTAAGATGACACTGGCTACTGCTGATGTGCACCTGCTGTTGCAGCAAGAGAGCTGTGAATATGATGGCGGTGGCAGTCAAGACAGTCCACATGTTATAGGAAACGCCGCAAAATCGTTGTCCTGTCTTGCGCGGCTGGGCTTCCCTTCCTCAGCTCATATACCAGTGGATAGTAGCAAGGGATGCGAGGGAAGAGCTAGGATGTAAGAGATAAATGTTGTACTCACATACAAGGGTCCATGTATGCATACAAATTGTAAACCATGCACACATGAGAAATGAGGCACAAACAATCAGAGCCGATAAACCTCTCCTCCTTCCTCCCTGGCTGAGTGAGCGGTAAGCCCGCTTGGGACTGTGGGGTATTTCGAGCTGGATCTCTTGCTTGGCTTTCATGACACGCGAGCTGTCGGAAAAAACTCTGGCCACATTCAATCATGGGACCAGCTCCCAGAATAGCCCCACAAAGCACAGTTACCGTGCCCTTCAACTGATGAATATAGGAACCGACACCGTTCCCTGTAATCAACCTGTAGTGTTTGTTTGCTTGGTCTATCAACCAGGGATGACAACATCTAGTTTCTCACCCATCTACAATGACCTTATCACTCCTCTCTCTCTCCAGCAGTGAGCACACGGACGCCTCCAAGTGACGTGCCAACCAACCTGTCAGTCACCTACACGGGTGACGTGCAACTGGACAGGGAATTTAGGTCAGCTGCCCCGCCTGTCAATTGTTCATCCTAATGCCTTGATTCAGTTCTCTTGAAGTGTTGTGATGAGCCCCAGAGGGTTCAAAAATGTTCTTGGAGATGCTGGAGTGTTTAGATAATGTATCTTGAATAGTCACCATAAATCCCTAGGTGACGTGCAGTTTTATTGAAGGCTCTCATGTAATCAGTTGGCACAATCCCTCGCACGAGTTACACCTGACTACACAAGCCAAGTACCAAGACCCCTGCTACACCACATAGCTTTCATTGACTTTACATGTATGTGCTGAATTCTTTAATTTGTTGGGTGTTCCAATTGCTCAACAAGCCAAGCCTAAATTTGTACCCATTGAACCAAAACACTTCCCTCCAGTTCAACATGCACTTCATAAAAAGTATGCGAATTTTACTTAAGGCACCGCCGTGTGGTTTGCTTTGCAAGCTCCTCCACTCACTACTTTATAGCAGGAGGGCTTGCTACGTGATTCGAGATGGGCTCATCTTCTCGATGCACCTCATATCGCCTTCTGCCATGCCATATACTCATGACGCACCACGTTTTCCCCCAACCTACAGAGTATCAAACAACTTGTGGCACCGGATATACAACATTTCAAGCCCGCTTGCCCGCCTCTCACACACGTGCTCATCTGTCTATTCTTCCATGGATCGCCCTCAACCCATTGGTCAGCATGCATTAACATCTGGCATTGTGCCTGCCATTTGGTATGCGCCCTTGTCAAAGCCCAGACCAAGGTTACAACTTGCTAATGGTTTCTGTTGGAAAATTGCCCCTCCGCATGCCCAAGTGCGGCGCCGGGAGGCGCTGACGAGCCGCCAGAAAATGGAAACTCCGCTCCGGCGGATCTGGCGACTCGAAATTTGCTTTGATACTAAAATGGGGGATTGCCCCTGAAAGTGGGCAAGTCGTTGAATCCGTTGGAAGTTGTTTCGCCGGAATCGGACAAGTATGGAGGGAGATATGGCTTTCCAAAGTTGGGGTATGCGCAGTGGCTCTGGGAGCCTGCTGCGACTCGAAATCCGGTCGATAATCGACCGGACCGAGTAACAAAAATACCATATGGAGAAAATGCTCCGATAGGCCTGCCGAGGCGTCTGGTGGATGATCCGCCTGATCAGGTGGATCATCCACCAGATCCAGTAGTGCAGGTTGTTACTGAGGGACTTAGCCAAAATCCTGGCTCGACGTCCGAAACTCAGTGTTACGTTTTGTTACTCGGGGACGGTCAAAATTCTGACTGCATGTCCGCGGACAGGTTTCGAACCTCGTCACACCCCATCACCAAACACGTCCCAAAAGTGGGTAGGGTGCGTGGAAACAGTGCAGGGGACCCCCACACCATGTGCAATGGGACATGCGCCTTCGGAAAGGCGCTTCGCACGTGAATGAAGGCGCCACGGCGAGTGGCGACGTCAGGCTTCTGTGGTGGGTGAGACCTGCCCTTCGGCAAGCATAACCTGAGCTACGCTTGGCCGAATCCCGCGTGGTTTGATGCGCTGGAAAGCTCATGACTAGGTCTATAAATGTTGTGATCGTGTTCATGATACAAAACTAACGCAAAACGACGTTATTCCCTTCGCAAACTGACTGTCTCTGAAGTCCTGCTCACATAGCGTGAGGCGACCAGAAAGCTCACGCACAGTCTCAGATTCGCCCAAAACAGTAGCCGTGAACCACTAGAGAGGTTCAGACAAGCGTCCGGACCGCACCACGCGGATCTCATCCTGACAGAGGGTTATGGGCCCACGGGTCTGAATGCCTCCAACGTTCATGTTTTCCGCAGCGCACGGCATCGTCATATTGGACGTTGCCGTGAAGTTCTGAGAACTCGTCGGAGTAGCAGCTGCGCACATGGCGCAGAAGGAGACGCAGCCCATTCAGAAGTATGTGGGCCGCCCAGGCTTTGGGCTATGGAGGTGGTAGTTTGAGCTGCACCTCTCGCATAAGGGGCTGCTGGATGTCATGTTGGGAATCAGGTGCTCACAGAGGCGACTGCTACAGACGCGGAGAAGGAGGCCTTCGAAAAGAAGAACACGGAGGCGCTCATGCTCCTGGTGTCCGGGACAGCCGAGTCGCAGTGGGGCTACTTCCAAGGCTGCAAGCTGGCAGCCGAAGCTTGGCAAAAGCTTTGTGCCATCCACCAATCCAAGTCGCTCACGAAAAAAATCTTCGCGATGAAGCGACTCCTCACGCTGAGAATCGAGGAGGGAGATGATGTCATCTCCGCCATGCAGCAGATCGAGTCGCTCGCCTCGTAATGCAATGATGTGGGGTGGCAGATCGACACGCAGCTGCACACGATGGCCCTCCTCATGGCCCTACCTGACAGTTGGGTTCTACTCATTACCGTTCTCGGAGGATGGTCAGAGGACAAGCTCACCTATGGCGCGGTCGCAGAGTACATTCGCAATGAGGCGCAGCGCCGCAGCTGCGGGGAGTCCTTGTCTTCCTCATCGGCCCTCGTCACCAAAACACGTGGTGTCGGAAGGGGGTGCCGAGGAAGTGCCAGAAATGGGGGCGGCAAGAAGGGCGCCAAGAAAGGTGCGTTCCGCAACTGCGGCAAGGAGGGCCATTGGGCCCGTGAGTGCCCGGAGGAGGTGAAGACCGGCGGCAAAATCAGCAAGGGCAGGTCGCTCCACAACGGCAACAAGAACCACTTCCTCAAGAAGGCCAACAGGCGTTGCCTGGACTCCGGGGCCGAGGAGCACACCCAAGTCGAGAAGGTGGGGTTCGTCACCTACGAGAAGTCCTCCAAGTGAATGGTGGTAGCGAACGACAAAGTCGAGCTGGCGGCTGGCCAAGGCGACGTGGAGGTGGAAGTCGTGGTGGGCGGTAAGAAGGAGCTGTGCACAATTCGTGATGTACAGCACGTCCCTGGCCTGGCTGACATTTTGAGTGTCAGCCATTTGACGGACAAGGGGTATGAGGTGCTCTTCCGCAGGAAAGGCGCAGTGGTGCGCATCAACGGCGACGGCGAGGTCGTGCTGGGGGCAAAGCGCGAGGGCGGTCTCTACATCGTGGAGACCAAGGTGGTCCCCGCGGCCTCCGACGCAGCAGATTCGCAGGAGCGCGTCGTCAACATGGCCAAGGGAGGAAGCGCTGATCTGGAGCTCTGACATCAACGGTTGGGGCATTCGGCGCCCGCAACCGTTAAGGAGATGGCAAAGCGCAACATGGTGCACGGCCTCGTCATCGACGGTGCAGACGCGGCAGCAAATGCAGCAGCGCACAAAACGTGCGAGCCTTGCATTTTGGGCAAGGCGCGGCGCAAGCCATTCAACGAGAACGCGGCTCCCGCAAAGGACCTGCTAGAGGTCGTGCACAGCGACGTGTGCAGACCGTTCAAAACGCTGTCAAACGGCGGCTTCAGATACTTCGTCACCTTCATTGACGACTGCAGTAGGAAGCTCTACGTGTACTTCATGAAGCGGAAAGGAGAGGTCCTGGACCGACTGAAGGAGTACATCGCAGCGGTGGAGAGGCAGACTGGCCGGAAGGTCAGAGCGGTACGCAGCGACAATGACGGAGAGTACGTGGGCTGCAGCGGGTGGATGAAGCAGCAGGGCATCAAGTGGGAACCCACTACGCCATACTCGCCACAGTCCAATGGAGTGGGGGAGCAGGTGAACCAGACGTTGCTCAACATGGTGCGAACCATGCGTGTGGATGCGGGGTTGCCGCGAGGGTTCTGGGCAGAGGCTGTGCGTACAGCGAGCTACACCATCAACCTCACCCCAACAGCGGTGCTGAAAGGTAAGGGCGGTTGGAAGATGCCGCAGGAGGTTTGGAGCGGGCGCAAGCCAAACGTGGCGCACTTGAAGGTGTTCGGGTGCAAGGCGCATGTGATGGTGCAGGCGGCGTAACGACGCGACAGCAAGCTGGAACCGCGGGCGAAGCCGTGCTTGTTCCTCGGCTACGAGAGCGCACAACAGGCGTATCGGCTCTGGGACCCGTGAACTCAAGAGATCATCCGCAGCCGTGACGTTGAGTTTGACGAGCAGCAGAGCTTCAGCAGCAGCAACAACCACATGAGCGTCAGGAATACTCCAAAACAGGGGGAGTGGTTCCAGCTCCTTGACTACGAGGAGGAGCCGGCGGACGCGGAGGTTGATGATGCGGCGTCGGAGCGCGGCGGTGCAGCAGGTGCAGCAGCCGACGCGGAGAAATCCGACGACGACGCAGCTGGACTGGAGATCCGGCGGAATGATCCGTCGAAGGAGGCACTGCGGGTGCCAAAGCGGGCACTCCCGGCGGAGTTCGCGTCGGGCGTCAGAGAAAAATCCTCGGGACGCGCCGCCCGTCCGGTTGATGGTTCACCGGAGCGGGAGGAATCCTCGGGAAGCCGTCCGGTCGATGATTCACCAGAGCGGGCTGAGTCGGAAGGATCGCAGCAGAGCGACGAGACGCCGCCAAAACTGCCGCGCCGCAGCGGGAGGCAGCGGAGAGCGGGGATGCATTTCGACGCAGGCACCGGTCGATGGATCGGCATGACGCGGTGCATGCTGGCTGCATCAACGGAGCCGAAAACCGTGCAAGAGGTGCTTGCGCGGCCCGAGGGAAATCAGTGGGACACTGCCATCAAGTCGGAATTGGCGTCCATTGCTGAAAACGACACGTGGCAGCTGGTTGATAGGCCGAAAGACGCCAAGGTCATCGGCTCCAAGTGGGTCTTCAAGACCACGTTCACAAAGGAAGGTGTGGTTGACAAGTACAAGGCGCGGCTCGTGGAGAAGGGGTACGCACGGCACAAGGGCGAGCACTACGATGAGACATTCGCCCCCGTCGCCAAGTTTACAAGCATCCGGGCGATCCTTGCGGTGGCAGCCGCGAAGGACATGGAGTTGCACCAAATGGATGTAAAGACGGCCTTCCTCAACGGCATCATTGACAAGGAAATCTACTTGGAGGTGCCGGAGGGGGTGGAGGCGCCGGAGGGCAAGGTGTGTAAGCTGCGGAAGTCCTTGTATGGGCTAAAACAATCGCCAAGATGCTGGTACCAACAGATGGACAGCTTCATGGCACCACTCGGCTTCAAGCGCTGTGAGGCGGATCACAGTGTGTACGTGCGGCGCAACAAGAAGCTCCATCAGATAGTCGCACTCTATGTGGACGATCTGATCTTGTGCTCCTCAGACCTGCCGAGCCTACTGCAGCTGAAAGAGCAGCTGAGCAGCAGGTTCCAGATGTCGGACATGGGGGAGCTGGAGTTCTATCTCGGGGTGAGCATTACGCGGAACCGGAGGGCGCGCACCCTTGAGCTGGGGCAGGCCGAATACGTGGCCAAGGTGCTAAAGCGGTACGGCATGGAGGACTGCAAACCAGTACGCAGTCCTGTCTCCACGACTTATGAACTGAGTGCGGCAATGGCGCCGCAAACAAAAGAAGACCGGGAGGATATGACAGGGGTGCCCTACCAATCGGCGGTGGGCAGCCTCATGTACGCCATGGTGGTGACTCGACCGGACCTTGCCTACGCGGTGGGCCAAGTGAGCAAGTACGTGGCCGATCCAGGGCCACTACACTGTCAGGCGGTCAAGCGCATCCTTTTCTACCTGCAGGCGACGCGGCACGCGTGCCTGAGGTTTGACGGCAAAGGGCGGGCGGACCCTTTGCGTCTTGTCTGCTACACGGATGCAGACTACGCTGGGGATGTGGACAAGCGGATGTCCACATCCGACTACGTGTTCTTCCTCGCTGGTGCAGCGGTCTCCTGGTGCAACAGGAAGCAGGACTGCGTTGCCACCTCCACAGTGGAAGCAGAGTACATCGCGCTGGCCGAGGCGGTCAAGGAGGCGGTAAGGCTTCGCAGGTTGCTGGGGCAGCTGGGCGTGCCGCAACTGGAGCCTACGGTGGTACAAGAGGAAAACACCGGCTCCATCTCACTGACCAACAACCCAACACAGCACAAGAGGACGAAGCACATCGACGTGCATTATCACTACGCACATGACATGGTCAAGAAGGGGCAAGTGGTGCTGCAGCATTGCAGCACGCACAGCATGCTTGCGGATTGCTTGACCAAACCGCAACCCGCAGACCGGCACGCGATGAGCGTGGCCGGACTTGGGATGACCAGCTATGATGGGCTGGAGGGCGCAGCGGAAGATGAGTGAGAGCAAGCAAGAGCAGCGGGCATGGAAGGTGCAAGGGGGAGAATGTTGAAAAATTGCCTCTCCGCATGCCCAAGTGCGGCGCCGGGAGGCGCTGACGAGCCGCCAGAAAATAGAAACTCCGCTCCGGCGGATCTGGCGACTTGACATTTTCTCGGATCCTAAAATGGGGGATTGTCCCTGAAAGTTGACAAGTCGCTGAATCCGGTGGAAGTTGTTCCGCTGGAATCAGACAAGTATCGAGGGAGATATGGCTTTCCAAAGTTTGGGTATGCGCAGCGGCTCTCGGAGCCGGCTGCGACTCAAAATCCGGTCGATAATCGACCGGACCGAGTAACAAAAATACCATATGGAGAAAATGCTCCGATAGGCCTGCCGAGGCGTCCGGTGGATGATTCGCCTGATCAGGTGGATCATCCACCGGATCCAGTAGTGCAGGTTGTTACTGAGGGACAGCCAAAATCCTGGCTCGACGTCCGAAGCTCAGTAGTATGTTTTGTTACTCGGTGACTTGGTCAAAATTCTGACTGCATGTCCGCGGACAGGTTTCGAACCTCGTCACACCCCATCACCAAACACGACCCAAAAATGGGTAGGGTGCGTGGAAACAATGCAGGGGACCCCCACACCATGTGCAATGGGACATGCGCCTTGGGAAAGACGCTTCGCACGTGAATGAAGGCGCCACGGCGAGTGGCGGTGTCAGGCTTCTGTGGTGGGTGAGACCTGCGCTTCGGCAAGCATAACCTGAGCTACGCTTGGCTGAATCAGGCGCGGTTTGGTGAACTGGAAAGCTCATGACTAGCCCTTTAAATGTTGTGATCATGTTCATGTTAAAAAACTAACGCAAAACGACGTTATTCCCTTCGCAAACTGACTGTCTCTGAATTCCTGCTCACATAGCGTGAGGCGACCAGAAAGCTCACGC
>SZWC01008190.1:73527-101816 GCA_023375785.1 Penium margaritaceum
GAAGGTGGCAAAACAGCCGCAAGTTGGAGCAAAGCTTAGAATCACGCAGGCTCCTCATCGCAAGCAACATAGAAACTGCATGGAGGTGGTACAATGCCAAGCAGCAGTCAGGAGCCTCATGTATGCAGCTGTCGGCATGTACCTCGACATTAGCCAAATAGTGGGCGTAATGAGCAAGTTCTACGCCAATCCAGGTGTGCCAAACTTGGAGGTGGTCAAGCGCATGCTGCGCTACCTCAACAGAAGTGGCAGCCTTAGCCTCACCTTTGACTGCAACAAAAACACCATCCTAATCATCTAGAGTGACGTTCATTGTGGCGTAAATCTGGACACAAGGAGATTGACCAGTGGTTTTGTGTTTTTGCTTTGAGGAGCAGCAATATGCTGGAAGAGCAAGAAGTAGGAGAGTGTGGCTCCCTCCTCCACTGAGGTAGAGTACATCGCTTTGACTCAAGCACCAAAGGAAGCAGTGTGGATGTGTGAGCTACTGCCAAGTCTTGGGGATTAGCAGACAATTGCAACAAATATCTATTGTGACAACAAGAGCAGTATAAATGAACACAGAGTTCCACGCCCACACCAAGCACATTGACCTGTGCTACCACTTGTCTGGAATCTCGTGGAAAAGGAGGTGGTGTAAATCAAGGTCTACCCATCAAGCGTGATGCTTGCAGATTGTGTGACCAAGTTGCTGGCTGCACATCATCTTCAGCTCCTCAGGGCATAATGTGGACTTGTGTAATTCTTTTTCTTGTAATGTGGGAGAACGATGGACTTAGGGTGCCAAAAGTGACCACAGTGGGTTTCTTGAAAAACGTATCAGGCATAAAAAATGCGTAGAGAATGATTTCTTGGTTCTGTAGCCCTTCACAGAACTTGATTCAGAATCCGTTTGAGGGAGATATGGATTTTCAAGGTTTGGTGGCAGCTGGTCCGTTTCAAGTGATGGCTCTTGGAATACCAGCAGCAATGACAGCCAAAATTAATGGTCAGGGAGGCTTGGAGTGGCCTTCGAGGTTGAAAGGTGGCAGAAAGACCTTTAGGTACACTATGCTCACATCCTGGGGCTGCCGATCTTCTCAGAGCTGTGCCCTCTGCCTCTACGTTCATCACACTAGATGGACACGATTCTTTAAAGGTGGATGATCCAGCACAGCTCGAGGACCCTCTGGAAATGACCTTGTACCTGCGAGTCATCGGTTCGCTCATGTACCCGGCCATAACTCCTAGGCCCATAATTGCCTTTGCCGTTAACCTCCTTGCACAGTTCAACGAGAGTGACGGAGGGAAGAGCTTGCGCGAGCGAAAGATGAGAGTGGATGGAAATGTAAGGGAGAGCAAGGAGTAAGCAGAGCAAAGACATGGCGGTGAAGCCGCGGAACCAAAGGATAACAGGATGGAATAGACTGTCTTGGGTTAAACTCAAGGGAATGAAAATCCTCAGTAACATACCAGCAGAACAGGACAAATAATAAGCAACGGCTTCTTTTCCGCTAGCTGCACGTGGGTGACATGTGTCACATTATTAGGGGATGTCTTAGCATTTGTTACCCAACAGTTAGTTTGACCGAAGAGCCGTTAAGTCAAGGTGGTATGGTATTGGGCCTGAACCGTTATTGAGAATGGGATGACTCTTTTTGGAGTCCTATTTTCCAACAGCCCCCCTGAGGCCGAAAACAGATAGTAGCAATACTTCTCCTAGTGAGCTGGAAGTTGTCCATGGCAGTATTCAAGGAGAACCTTCCACATGGCTCCTAGATCATCAAGGATGAGCCGAGAGGAGAGGGTGAAGGCTTTGGTTCATGAAACGGCGGAGCCGAGATCTGATTCCTTGATTGATGTTTTCCTGTTTATCTGGTAGCTCAACAGGGGAGAATTTCTTGCTGGGATAACTGGATCTGTCGAGGATGGCATTTGTGATCACAAATCCACAAATGAGCTCTGGGTAGAGACAGGTGTAGATGAGAGTTTGCCACTCTGCAATTTTTCTTTTCTGCTTGTAGCAAATTTCTGCAGCGTGTCCTGGGGATCGTATTGCAGGGAGAGGTGGAGGAGCTGCAGGGCACTCCAAGGCCTGTTCTTCCTCTTCTTCCTCTTCCTTGTCTTCCTCTACAAGATCAATGCTAGGAAATGGTCTCTCCCTGAGCTCTGTTGAGAAGGGAGTAATGTAAGGATTGACTTGGCACATGAGTTTGACCCAGCATCATTTCCATGCCTCTTGCTGTAGATTGAACCAGAGTTCTGGTCCGCACCTTGCATGCTGTCGTAGATGGTGAGAGCACACATTGACAAGTTTGAAGAGATGTCCCCAAACAAGCAGGAAGGTTGCATGGTAGAGATTAGGGGGTTGACATGGGGTGCGCTGATATTCGTATGCACCAAAAAGGAAGTCCAAAACAAAACATTCATTGATGAAGATGCTGCTGGTGACGGTCAGTATTGTGTGAGACCAACTGTAGATGTTGCGTCCATCTTCATCAAGGGTTGGGAATTTTTCCCAGGGTTTGGCCATTGTTGTTGATACGATCAGTTGAGTGCCTTTGAGTAGAGCATGGAATCAATCGTGAATTCTGGCTGCTGACGTTGAGAGGGTATCAATGAAGGACCGAGAGTGGATGGATGATGAAGTGTAGATGTAGGGACAGGCCACAAGCTTTGATGATTATAGAGAGTAGAATCCGGCAAGGGGAAGACAGAAGCCGATGCGCCAGAGAAATGTTCTGCCTGCGTGGGTGCAGGCTGCTGCGACATGGACAGCTAGCTTCTGCAGGTCCTTGTGCTGGCCACAAATGCTGAAGATGCTAATGATGAAGGCAGATGACAGACCGATGATGAATTATGGACGCAGGGATGAAACCACGTGTGTTTCTGAGTATAGGGGTAGAATGCAGCAAGAGGAAGGCAGAGGCCAACGCACCGTGAGAAATTTGCTGCCGGAGTGGGTGTAGGCTGCCGCGAAGTGGGCAGATGACGCGTGCACATCCTTGTGCTGGCCACATATGCTGAAGAATGCTAAAGAGGAGGCAGATGATGATAGATTATGGATGCAGGGGCAAGCCACATGCGGTGCGGAGGAGAATTGATGTGGGTGCAGGTTTCCGCGAGATTGGCGGTTTGACCAGGTGGATCCTTGTGCCGAGTGGATGATGATGATGAAGCGGCAGATTGATGATGAAATGGGTGTTGGGGAAAAACCACGTGCGCTGCTTGTATTCAAAACATGATGAAGATGATTATCCCAGCACCCCATGTAGTCTTCCCAACATGCTTCATGATCAGGTCAATGTTGTGAGCACAACAACCTTGGAAGAATAATTTCGGGTACTTCACCCGCAGCTGGTCGAATCCCTTCTCATTCATTGAAGCATTGTCACATATCACTGAAACAGCCTTGTTTTCATCCACTGCTTCAATTGCTGCCTCTATCATAGCGGCAGTGTGGTCTGCATCCCTGGTCAGACGGCGGGCATCACGAGAGGATAGGTGGACCAAGCCCAATGGATTGACTGCCATGGCATTGTAAATTGGCCTGATCTGCCTATCAGATAATTTGTCAACTGCTAGACTGGTGCCATATGTTGACCATCCCTGCATCTAGCTTGGCAAGCTCTGCATCCAGTTTTGGGAGCAAGTCATCCACCAATGTGCCTCTGGCTGGCAACCTAAAGCTTGGTGTTGTCTTCTTCCCTGACTTGATGACATCCATGAGTGGTGGCTCTCGACAGAAGGAGATGGGTAAAGCAGCGATGTACATGAGTTTCACGATGTTCAGCTGGTTGTTCACGCTGTTCTTCCTGTCAGAGTGCTCCACCATGGTGGATTGTCAGAAAGAGGCGGCTTTGTTGATGTCAAAGAGAGGTATCTCACCCTCAAGTCTTGTTGTGGCTGCTGGCCTGCTCGGACCTGCCGTGTCCCCGCCATCATCATCACTGGAGTAATGCTGCAGCGTCAATCCCCCGTATGCTGCTTGGGCTGATTTCTCCTTGGCCTCCCACAACTTGAGCCACGGTACGGGTTTGTCCTTTGTCCCCCATTTGGTGCCGTCTCCCTTGTACAGCTTCACGCTGTATGGCTGCCATCCTGTCGGCGGTGGTGGAAATGCTCCATGCCCAGCGAGTCCCTTCATGTTGGCGGAGGATGGAGACACTTCCCCACATTTGGGTTGTTGCAGGCAAAGTGGCCGCGGATGCGGTCACACGTCCTGCTCACCCTCTTGGCGCTCAAGCCACAAACAAATCCCGCCTTTTTGCTGCTTGTTGGCTTCGGCTCGCAGTGCTTGGACAGCTCCTTGGTGAGGAAATCACCAGTGAACAGCCGTTTCTTTGGTGGATTCCACTTTTGGGCATCAAATTGCGCCGATACAGCGGACACAACAGCTACCGTGGGACTGGAACCTACGATGGAGGCTCGGTTTTAGCAGGTGTTGGAACTGGGCTGAGAAGACGCCATGGTGGGAAGAACGCACTGGTGCACCGGTCTCAAACACCGGTGTGCCTATGTGTTGGGTTGGTCACGGAACAAGGGGGAGATTTGTTACTTCCATGTGATGCAAGACTTGCGCTGATGGTGGTGCGAGTCTTACTTGTGTCGGACGCGGAGAGATGTGGTTCAATCATAGTCAATTTTTGCGCGATGGCGTTGAGGCTTGACGCCATCGAGCGACATGTCCCTCGACGGTCGAGCGACATGTCATTTGCAACTGGTGCATCCTGCCATCTCCGCACATTCAATCATTCAAACCATGCCATAGGATTGGTTTTAAAGACTGAACACTCAAATAACTATACTTGACACAATGTCACAATGTACTAGAAACATACATGGACAACATATTTCCTCGACTTTCTACAGTCGGACATATAGCAGATGTATCGACCAAACGTGTGGAATTACGTGTCATTTTCCTTACATAAGATGTTCAAAAAAATTATCCAAAACCTTTTTTTTTAGACCAAAATATCGGCTCATGCGGATATTCTCAAGTCGGAGGTTACGCATACGATTGCCCATTGCCATGGCGGCTCAGGATGACAACAAGCTGTGCCACATAATCAAGCATGTCCAAGTGCAACCTACGATGCGTGGACATCATTGGTTGAATTAGGGTGATTCATGCCAGCTGTCATGAAGTGTTCCATAAAATGTATTTTTGGCAGAATGCGTGCATGGAAAACAGTGTCGCTCCGAGAACTGAACTTGCAATATTCTCGGTGTGAAATGTCTTGTCGGTGGGTACATGGGCTCGTGGGAAAAAACGGGTTCAGATGGTCCCGGGTGCCCCCCTGGCCTTCTACACCACATCAAGGTAGCCTTGATGCCTCTTGCGGTACCGATGTCGTTGTAGTCGGCCTCCTACAAGCTACGAAGTCAACTCTGGCAGACGCTGAAGAAGAAAAGGATGCAGGAGAGTGAAGATGCGGAGGAGAAGGAGCTCAGGCTGATGAAGTAGCTGCGGCAACGGAGGGGAGGACGATGATGCGATGAGGCTGAGGAGTTGATGCTGGTGAGGAGAAGGATTCGGCAGAAGGGCAAAGCAAAGGAGATGCGGAGAAGGAGGAAAAGGTTGTAGATGCTGAGGAGGCAGATAGGTTCTCTTGCATTCAGGAGAGTGACAGCTTGTGTCCCCAGCTGGCCCACGACTGACGGGCACGAAGACTGGTGGTGTCCGATATCCCAATTGTAAGAGGAATGTTGCTGCAGCAGTGATGGTTTGAAAGAATTAGAATCTTTAGAGGAGATCAGGAGAGAGACTGCTTGTTCCCCAGTTGGCTCAAGACATGAGAAGGAAGACCGGTGGTGACAGATATTCTGTCCCCAGATGACACACTTCTGCTGCTGCAAACAGAGGGAGCAGCGCGAGAAGGCAGTTTGAGAAGATGATACAAAGCGGAGGAGGAGAAGGCAGTGGATGATGATGGTGATTTTGAAGAAGTTGATGGAGCTAATTGTGGTGGATGTGGCAGCTGGAGGAACCCAGACAAGTGAAGGCGTTGCGGGGATGGAGGCAGCGGTGGTGATGTGACCTTGCCACGTGGCCACAAAGGCCGTCGGAAACAGCGGTTAGGAGAGTACAAATGAGTCCTTGTGAGAGCTGCCAAAGAAGAGGTTAATGGGGAAGCATGACTTGACAAGAGCAAGAGGGTTAAAGAAGTAGGAAGCTTTGACAAAGATGGTGGCAGAGAGCGCTTCGGAACTGTTGCTGACTTCTGGCGGTGAAAAGGAGCTCGATGTTGCCATGGGTGTATGAGTGAATGCAGGGCTTCGTCTCAGACATGAGAGCCTTGAAATCTTGCAGAGTTGTCAGAGAAATGCTGCTGAGGTCAGCTGTAAATGAAGCTGGAAGGTGCAGAGCAGCAGCAGCGATAGGCATTCGGCTGGGTGGCAGCAGGTGGCGATTGAAGTGAGGAAGTGATGACGTGGCTAGGAACGACCAGGCAATGTTTCCTGGCGCTCTGATACCATGTCAAAAGAAAGGAGGAAGCGGCAAAAGTGACAGCAGAAATAGGTAGAAGTAGAGAGATTGGACAGACATGGAAATGCTGACGGAAGTACAAAGGAGTGTAAAGAGCTAGCCAGAGAGTTTAAATAGGAGATTTATGGACTAGTTGGTAGTCCGGTCTGCACGACCTGTGAACTGAGTGCGGCAATGTCGCCGCAAACAAAAGAAGAGCGGGAGGATATGGCAGGGGTGCCCTACCAATCGGCGGTGGGCAGCCTCATGTATGCCATGGTGGCGACTCGACCGGACCTGGCCTACGCGGTGGGCCAAGTGAGCAGGTACGTGGCCGATCCAGAGCCACTACACTGGCAGGCGGTCAAGCGCATCCTCCGCTACTTGCAGGCAACGCGGCATGCGCGCTTGAGGTCCGACGGCAAGGGGCGGGCCGACCCTTTGCGTTTGGTCTGCAACACGGACGCAGACTACGCTGGCGACGTGGACAAGCACAAGTCCACATCCGGCTACGTGTTCTTCCTCGCTGGTGTAGTAGTCTGGTGGTGGAGCAGGAAGCAAGACTGCGTCGCTACCTCCANGCAGCGATAGGCATTCGGCTGGGTGGCAGCAGGTGGCGATTGAAGTGAGGAAGTGATGACGTGGCTAGGAACGACCAGGCAATGTTTCCTGGCGCTCTGATACCATGTCAAAAGAAAGGAGGAAGCGGCAAAAGTGACAGCAGAAATAGGTAGAAGTAGAGAGATTGGACAGACATGGAAATGCTGACGGAAGTACAAAGGAGTGTAAAGAGCTAGCCAGGGAGTTTAAATAGGAGATTTATGGACTAGTTGGTAGTCCGGTCTGCACGACCTGTGAACTGAGTGCGGCAATGTCGCCGCAAACAAAAGAAGAGCGGGAGGATATGGCAGGGGTGCCCTACCAATTGGCGGTGGGCAGCCTCATGTACGCCATGGTGGCGACTCGACCGGACCTGGCCTACGCGGTGGGCCAAGTGAGCAAGTACGTGGCCGATCCAGAGCCACTACACTGGCAGGCGGTCAAGCGCATCCTCCGCTACTTGCAGGCAACGCGGCATGCGCGCTTGAGGTCCGACCGAAAGGGGCGGGCCGACCCTTTGCGTTTGGTCTGCAACACGGACGCAGACTACGCTGGCGACGTGGACAAGCACAAGTCCACATCCGGCTACGTGTTCTTCCTCGCTGGTGTAGTAGTCTGGTGGTGGAGCAGGAAGCAAGACTGCGTCGCTACCTCCACAGTGGAAGCAGAGTACATCGCGCTGGCCGAGGCGGTCAAGGAGGCGGTGTGGCTCGCAGGTTGCTGGAGGAGCCGGGTGTGCCGCAGTAGGAGCCTACGGTGGTGCAAGAGGACAACACAAGCTCAATTTTGCTGACCAACAACTTGACGCAGCACAAGAGGACGAAGCACATCAACGTGGGTTACCACTACGCACGAGACATGGTTGAAAAGGGGCAGGTGGTGCTGCAGTACTGCAGCACGCACAACATGCTTGCGGATTGCTTGACCAAAGCGCAACCCATCAATCGGCACGCATTGAGCGCGGCCGGACTTGGGATGACCAGCTATGATGAGCTGGAGGGCGCAGCGGAAGATGAGTGAGAGCAAGCAGGAGCAGCGGGCATGGCAGGTGCAAGGGGGAGAATGTTGAAGATCTGCCCCTCTGCATGCCTAAGTGCGGCGTCGGGAGGCGCTGACAAGCCACCAGAGAGAGGAAATTCCTCGTCGGTGGATATGGCGACTTGAGGATTGCTCGGATCCTAAAATAGAGGATTGCCTCTGAAAGGTGACGAGTTGCTGAATCCGGTGGAAGTTGTTTCACCGGAATCGGACAAGTAACGAGGGAGATACGGGCTTCCAAAGTTGGGGTGTGTGCAGCGTCTCTGGGAGTCGGCCGCGGTTCGACCGGAGGTGGATAATCCACCTGACTGAGTAACAAAAGTACATCTGGAGATTTTACTCCGGAAGTGCTGCCGAGGCGTCCGGCGAATGATCCGCCGGATGCCAGTAGTGTAGTTTGTTATTGAGGGACTTAGCCAAATTTGTGGCTCGGCGTCCGGAACTCAGTAGTACATTTTGTTACTCTGGGACTTGGTAAAAATTCCGACTGTAGGTCCGCGAGCAGGTTTTGACCCACATCCATCCGCATCACCAAACTGGATGATTAACTCATCGAAACAGACCCCAAAGGTGCAAGGGACGCGGCCACTATGCGTAGGGACATCTGCACCTCCGGAGTGGCGTTTTGATGGGTCCTTGATGTGTGAAGGCGCCTCGGCGGCGACGTGGTGCTCGCCGCCGAGTGAGCGGCTGGTTTGGGGTGCTGCGCTTTGAGTGACGTAGCGGGAGCTACGGTTATCTTAAGCGCGCACGGTTTGGTGCGTTGGAGAGTACATGACTAGCCCTACAAATGTTCAGATCATGTCCATGTTGAAAAAAACTGATGCAAAATTGCGTTATCCCCTTTGCAAAAGTGACTGTCTCACATTTGTCTTCTACTCCCAGAACCACAGCGTGCGGCGACCAGAAAGCTCACGCTTAGACTCAGAACCCGCACAAAAGAAGCCGTGAACACCAAGCAGACCCGTCGGGCCACGTTGGAACTGCCTCCACCCGGGGTCCGTTTTCTGACAGCAGGTTACAGAGACAAAATACGGCTGCGTGTGAAGTTGTGTGGAGAGTGCAAATAGCTGGGTTGACTCATGGATGAGAACATAGAGTAGTACAGATTTCTAACAAGCCTAAGTATGCATTATTTTGAACATGGAGCTAGAAGAACCACCCTGTCAAAGCTCACCTCCTAGTACACTCTCTCTCAAAGAAGAGAATTACCATCCCTGCCATGTGCACAACCAATAATCTTGGTGGGGATCTTCCTTGAAGCCCCTTGAAAGTCACCCTGCCACCCTTCTACCTTGAAGGCCGCAAAAAGCCTGCTTGGCCAATAATTCTGGCCGCCATTGGTGCAGGTAGTACAGGAGCAGTCACTTGAACCAGACCGAGTGCCACAAAACCTTCAACATCCACATCTCCCTCAAACAAACTCCGAGTTGAGTTTTGTAAGTTTTCAGAGAATCAGGAAGACATCCTCCATGCATTTTTCGTGCTTGACGATTTTTGTCGAGCAATCCCCTTTTGTCACTTGTGGCACACTACATCCATCACAAATAATACAAACCTATGATTTGTGCTATCACGGCCATCTTCATCACACCCCACCCCGGCTCCCCCGCATGCATCATCCCGTGCCACCACTGCAAAATATGTGTGTGGACCACTTGCTTGTGATGAAACACTCGCACCTTCCTGAGTGCGGCGCACTAGGAGTGGACAAAAATCCGTGATGGTGTGATCAAGAGGGTCCTGGTCCGTGTCTCCGACGGATGTCGCGGATCACATCTCTGCTGCCGTAGCCGTGACGTGGCCCCTTGAAGTAGCACCCAAGGTGAACCAGTGTGCATGTGCATTCTGGAGCCCGTGCGTGATCTTGCTCCAGGCCAGGGGCTCTGGGCACGTTGTGTAATGATCGGTTCCTCCACAGTTGTAGCAGTAGACAGAACGTCGATTACTACTGGCCGCCGACTCCTGCTGTGCCCCCTTGGCATATTTCTTCTTTACCTACTGCCCCTGTGCAACTGTCGCAACACTATGAGTTGATGTGGTGGGGGTAGAGAGTGAGGGAAAGGATGTGGTGGGGGTGGAGCTAGAAGTGGTGGATGGAGGTGTTGTACATACCACAGACACTTATGGGACTCGCGGACTTGCCGGATGTGCACGAGCGGCCACTCTGGTGGATGTGGCCTCAAAGAAGTACCGATATGCCCAAGGAATTAGTTTGAGGGATTGTGATGTCTTGGAGAGGACATCAGGGTCAAACAGGACAAATTTCTTGGCATACTTGAAGTTAACACCAATCACGATGGTGCCTAGGGCCCAGAAGTGCGTCCGAGCGCCTGTCCCAAGGCGTGTGTGAATCCGCATCGCCCATCTCTAGTAGTTGGCTGCAAGCTCAGACGGTCCTTAGCAAAGGGAGCAGATTGACAAAAGTCTCCCGGCCCTTGTTGCATGTTTGTGCAGTACAGAGAGTCAGCGGCAGTTTCTAGCCACGGCGTAGGTTGGCTCCAAAACTTGTCCAAGAAGTCCCAAGGAAGGGGCGAAAGTCCGTGACAGTATCCTGAGACACAACGTAGAGAAGGGCACACAATGTGCACATAGCTGTCTTGACCAGCTGTGGGTCAGTAGTCTGATGATGGCTGATGTAGTAGGGCACAGACCCATCGAGTCGGCCAAGATCTGGAAGAAGACTTCCTAGCAGTCAAACACCGCCTCAATATCAAAGCAAGGTAGCACCTTCTTGAATTCCTTCGGGCAGCGTTCCATGGGAAGGTTGACCTCTGGCTTAGGATCTGGTGCACGTGGTTCAGGAATGCCACCGTCATTGGAGATGCAACCAAAGTAGAACGCCACACTACGACTCTCGGATTGGTGCTAGCGTATTGATTTGCATCAAGGGAACTGAAGGTAGAACTACTGTAGGCGTGTCTCCAAGGTATGAATCTCCTCTTCTACACCCTCCTTCTATACCTCCAGCTCATCTGAGTCCACAATGCACTGCTGGTCACCAGATGACTTTGTGGGGGGCTGCTCAGGTCGCTAATCCATAGGAAGCTGCCACACCACTGAACACACCAAGAGTGAAAGAGTCAAATAAATCTCTCTCCTTGTTTTGGCCTCAGTCTGCCGCAAGTGACACAGCTCATCCTCCGTCTCAGCAAAGTAAGAGACCTCAAAAAATTGTGCACTCATTGCTCCTGTGGAGGCTGTAGAGTTGGAAGGGTCCATTGTGTTGAAAACTTGCCCCTCCCCATGCCCAAGTGTGGCCCCCAGAGGCGCCGACTAGCCGCCAGAAAGTGGACAACTTTGCACCGAAAAATCTGGAGACCCCAGAATTTCTTGGATCCTAAAATGGATGACTTCCACTTAGCATTGACAAGTTGCTGAATCTGGTGGAAGTTCTTTCACCAGAATCAGACAAGTATGGAGGGAGATGTTGCCTTCCAAAGTTAGAGTGTGCACAGCAGCTCTGGGAGCCGGCTGCGACTTGAAATCCGGTGGGGAATCGACCGGACTGAGCAACACAAGTACCATCTGGAGATTTTGCTCCGGAAGGTCTGCCGAGGCGTCCGGTGGATAATCCAATGGATCCTGTACTGCAGTTTGTTACTGAGGAACTTAGCCAAAATCCTCACTCGGCGTCTGAAACTCAGGAATATGTTTTGTTACTCGGGGACTCAGTCAAAATTTTGACTGCAGGTCCGAGGACAGGTTTCGAACCTCATCACACCCCATCACCAAACTCGACCCAAAAGTGGAGAAGGAGCGTGGAAAAAGTGCAGGGGACACCTACACCACGTGCAATGGGATATGCGCCTTGGGAAGGGCGCTTTGCACATGAAAGAAGGCGCCACGGCAAGTGGCGGCGTCAAGCTTCTGTGGTGGGTGAGACATGCGCTTCCGCAGGCGTAACTTGGGCTACGCTTGGCCAGATCGCGCGCAGTTTGGTGCGTTGGAAAGCTCATGACTAGCCCTGTAACCATTTTGATCATGTCCATGCTCAACAACTGATGTAGAAAAATGTTATCCCCTTCGCAAAAGTGACTGTCTCTAAATTCCTGCTCACATAGCGTGAAGCGACCAGAAAGCTCACGCTCACTCTCAAATTCACCCAAAATAGAAGATATCAACCACCAAGAGATGATGAGACAAACGTCGGGACCGCATCCCGTGGATCCCATGACAAAGGGATATGCGCCCATGGGTTTAATCATTTCGAACATTCACGCCTTCCGCAGCGCACGGGGTCGTCATCTTGGACATCGCTGTAAAGCTCTAAGAATCTGTTGGAGTAGAAGATACGGCAATGGTGAAGAAGGAGACGTAGTCCACCCAGAAGTATGCGGATGGACCAAACTTTGGGCTGTGGAGGTGGTACTTTGAACTGCACATATCAAACAAATGATCACTAGAGGTCATGTTGGGAAAGGAGGTGCTCGCAGAGGTGACTGCTATGATCGCGGAGAAGCAGGCCTTCAAAAAGAAGAACACAGAGGTACTCATGCTCCTAGTATCCCGGACAGCCGAGTCGCAGTGGGGCTACCTCCAAGGCTGCAAGCTGGCAGCCAAATCTTGGCAAAGACTCTTCGCCATCCACCAATCCAAGTTGCATGCAAACGAAATCCTTGCAATGAAGTGGCTCCTTACTATGAGAATCGAGGCGCGAAATGATGTCATCTCGGCCATGCAGCAGATCGAGTCGCTCGTCTTGCAATGCATTGACGTGGGATGGAAGATCAACACACAGCTTTAGGCGATGGCCCTCCTTGTGGCCCTACCTGACAGTTGGGGTCCACTCATCACCGTCCTTTGAGGATGGGCAGAGGACAAGCTCGCCTATGGGGCGGTCGTAGAGTACATCCGTAATGAGGCCTAGTGCCACAGCTGCGGGGAGTCCTTGTCTTCCTCATCAGCCCTCGTCAGCAAAAGCTGTGGTAATGAAAACGGGGGCAGAGGAAGTGGCGGAAAGGGCGGCAACAAGAAAGGCCCCAAGAAAGGTGCGTGTCGCAACTCCAACAAGGAGGGCCATTGGACCCGTGAGTGCCTGAAGGAGGCGAAGACCTCCAAGGCAAAGTAGAAACACCAAGGGCATGTCGCTCCTCAATAGTAATAAGAACCACTTCCTGAAAAAGGCCAATAGGCGGTGCCTGGATGCTGGGGCCGGGGAGCACACCTAGGTTGAGAAGGTCAGGTTTGTCACCTACAGGAAGTCCTCCAAGGCAATGGTGGTCGGAAACAAAAAAGTCGAGCAAGACACCGGCCAAGGCAATGTGGAGGTGGAAGTCGTGGTGGGCAATAAGAAGGAGTTGTGCACAATCCGTGATGTGAGTGTCAGGTGCTTGACAGAGAAGGGGTATGAGGTACTCATCCGCACGAAAGGCATAGTGGTGCGAATCGACGGCAATGGCGAGGTCGTACTAGAGGCAAAACGCAAGGACGGTCTCTACATCTTGGAGACCAAAGTGGTTGCCACAGTATCGGACATAGCAGACTCGCAGGAGCTCGTCGTCAGCATGGCCAAGGGACAAAGCGATGATCTGGAACTCAAGCACTGACGGTTGGGACATTTGGCGCCCAGAACCGTTAAGGAGATGGCCAAGCGCGACACGATCCCCGCCCTTGTCATCAACGGTGTAGCAGACGTGGCAGCAGGTGTAGTAGCACACAAAAAGTGTGAGCCTTGGATTTTGGGCAAGGCGTGGCACAAGCCATTCAACAAGAACGAGGCTCGTGTAATGAACCTGCTGGAGGTCGTGCACAGTGACGTGTGTGGACCATTCGAAACGCCATCAAATAGCGGCCTGAGATACTTTGTCACCTTCATTCACAACTTCAGCACAAAGCTCTACGTGTACTTCATGAAGTGAAAAGGCGATGTCCTGAACCGGCTGAAGGAGTGCGTTGCGACGGTAGAGAGGCAGACTAGCTAGAAGGTAACAGCGCTACGCAGCAACAACGGCGGAGAGTACGTGGGCTGCAACAGGTGGATGAAGTAGCAGGACATCAAGTGGGAACTCACAACAGCTTACTCGCCACAGTCCAACGGAGTGGCAGACCGGGAAAACCAGACGCTGTTCAACACGGTACAGACCATGCTTCTGGATGCGGGTTTGCCGTGAGGGTTCTGGATGGAGGCTATGCGTACAGTGAGCTACATGATCAACCTCATCCCAACAGTTGTGCTGAAGGGTAAGGGCGGCTAGAAAATTCCACAGGAGGTTTGGAGTGGGCGCAAGCCAAATGTGGTGCACCTGAAGGTGCTTGGATGCAAGGCGCACAAGATGGTGGAGGCGGCATACCAACGTGAAAACAAACGGACACCGCGGGGAAATCCATGCTTGTTCCTTGGCTACAAGAGCACGCAAAAGGCGTATCGTCTCTAGGACCCACGCACACAAGAGATCATCCGTAGCCGTGACGTTGAATTCGACGAGTAGCAGAGCTTCAGCAGCAGCAACAACGACATGAGCATCAGGAATACTCCAAAGCAAGAGGAGTGGTTCCAGCTCCTTGACTACGAGGGGAGCCGGCGGATGCAGAGGTCGAAGACGCGATGTCAGAGTATGACGGTGCAGCAGCTACAGCAGCTGGCGCGAAGAACTTTGACAAAGATGCAGCTACGCTGCAGACCCGGCAGAACGATCCGTCTAAGGAGGTACCGTGGGTGCTGAAGCGCGCACTCTCGGCAGAGTTCACGTCGGGCGTTGGAGAAAAAATCCTCCGGACGCACTATTCGTCTAGTTGATGGTTCACCAGAGTGGGAGGGATCCTCAGGGAGCCGTCCGGTTGATGAGCGGGCAGAGTTAGAAGGATCGCAGCAGAGCAACGAGACGCCACCAAAACTGCCGCGCCTTAGCGGGAGGCAGCAGAGAGTAGGGAAGCGCTTCGACGCAGGCACGGTTTGATGGATTGGCATGACTTGGTGCATGCTGGTTGCATCAACGGAGCCAACGACCATGCAAGAGGCTCTTGTGCGGCCCGAGGGGAAGCAACGGGATGCTGCCATCAAGTCCGAGTTGGTGTCCATTGCTGAAAACGACACGCGGCAGCTGGTTGACAAGTAGATATACACCAAGGTCATCAGCTCCAACTTGGTCTTCAACACAAAGTTCACGAAAGAAGGTATGGTTGATAAGTACAAGGCACAGCTAGTGGTGAAGAGGTACGCACAGCGTAAGGATGAGCACTACAATGAGACGTTTGCCCCCGACGCCAAGTTCACAAGCATCCATTCGATCCTTGCACGGGCAGCCACAAAGTATATGGAACTCCTCGAGATGAACGTAAAGACGGCCTTTCTCAATGGCATGATCAACAAAGAAATATACATGGAGGTGCTGGAGGGGGTGGAGGCGCCAGAGGGCAAACTGTGCAAGCTGCGGAAGTCCTTGTATGGGCTAGAACAATCGCCCAAATGCTGGTACCAACATATGGATAGCTTCATGGCACAACTCAGCTTCAAGCGCTGTGAGGAAAATCACAGCGTGTACGTGCAGCGTGGCAAGCAACTCCATCAGATTTTTGTACTTTACATGGAAAATCTGATCTTGAGCTCCTCATACCTGCCGAGCCTTCAGCAGGCGAAAGAGCTACTGAGCAGCAGGTTCCAGTTGTCAGACATGGGTGAGCTGGAGTTCTACCTAAGGATGAGGATTACGCGGAACCCAAGGGTGTGCACGCTTGAGCTGGGGCATGCCAAATACGTGGCCAAGGTGGTAAATCCCTACGGCATGGAGGACTGCAAACTAGTCTGCAGTCATGTCTCCACGCACTATGAACTGGTTGCGGTAGTGGCACCGCAAACAAAAGAAGAGGGGGAGCATATGGTGGGGGTGTCCTACAAATCGGCGGTGGGCAGGCTCATGTACGCCATGGTGGGGACTCAACCGGACCTGGCCTACGCGGTGGTCCAAGTGAGCAGGTATGTGGCCGACCCAGAGCCACTACACTGTCAAGCGGTCAAGCGCATCCTCCGTTACCTGCAGGCAACGTGACATGTGCACCTGAGGTTCAACGGCAAAGGGCAAGCGGACCCTTTGAGTCTGTTCTGCTACACAGATGCACACTACGCTGGGGATGTAGACAAGCGAAAGTCCACATTTGGCCACGTGTTTTTCCTTGCTGGTGCAGCGGTCTCGTGGTGCTGCAAGAAGCAAGACTGCATAGCCACCTCCACAGTGGAAGCAAAGTACATCGTGCTGTTTGAGATGCTGAAGGAGGCGGTATGGCTCCATAGTTTGCTGGGGCAGCTGGGCATGTCGCAGCATGAGTCTACGTTGGTGCACGAGGAAAACACCAGCTCAGTCTTGCTAAGCAACAATTCGACGTAGCACAAGAGGATGAAGCACATCGACGTGCATAATGACTACGAATGGGACATGGTTGAAAAGGGGCATGTGGTGCTGTAGCAATGTAGGACACACATCATGCTTGCGGATTGCTTGACCAAAGCGCAACCAATGGACCGGCACGCATTGAGCTTGGCCCAACTTGGGATGACTAGCTATGATGGGATGGAGAGCGCTGCGGAAGATGAGTGAGATCAAGCAGGAGCAGCGGGCATAGCACGTGCAAGGGGGAAAATGTTGAAGATTTGTCCTTCAGCATGCCCAAGTGCCGTGCCGGGAGGCGCCGACGAGCTGCCAAAGGGATTAAATTCCTCCTCGTTGGATCAGGAAAACTGAGAATTTCTCGGATCATAAAATGGATGATTATCCCTTAATCTGCACAAGTTGCTGAATTTAATAGAAGTTGTTTCACTGGAATCGGACAAGTATGGAGGGAGATATGACCTTCTGAAGTAGGGGTGTGCACAGCGACTCTGGGAGTCGGCTGCGACTCGAAATCCGGTGGATAATCGACTGGACTGGGTAACAAAGGTACCATCTGGAGATTCTTCTCTGGAAGGGTCTGCGGAGGCGTCCGGTGGTACTGTACTGTAGTTTGTTATACTGAGCCAAAACCCTGGCTCGGCGTCCAAAACTCAGTAGTACGTTTTGTTACTCAGGGTCAAAATTCTTATTGCAGGTCCGCGGACAAGTTTTGAACCTTGTCACACCCCATCACCAAACTCGACCCAAAATTGGAGAAGGAGTGTGGAAAGAGTGCAGCGGACCCCTACACCACGTGCAATGGCCTCTGCGCCTCGGGAAAGGCGCTTTGCACATGTAGGAAGGTGCCACAGCGAGTGGCGGCGTCAGACGCATGTGGTGTGTGAAACTTGCGCTTTGACAAGTGTAACTTGGGCTATGCTTGGCGGAATAGCGCGTGCCTTGGTGCGTTTGAAAGCTCATTACCAGCCCTATAAATGTTTTTTTCTCATATGCATGCCCAAAAACCAATACAAAATCTCATTATTCCCTTCGGAAAGTGACTTTCTCTAAATTCCTGTTCACATATCGTAAGGCGACTAGAAATCTCACGCTCAGTCTGAGATTCGCCCAAAACAGAAGACGTGAACCACCAAGAAACGATCAGACAAACGTCGGGACCACATCATGTGGATTCCACGGCACATTGGCCCTTTTTCCCTGTTGTCACTGGCTGCAATAATGGTGGGTCAGTATGTCATTTGCCGTAAAGATCAGAATAAGAAACTGTCAGCGCTTCTCAAGGGCTTGAGACAGTGGAAAGAAATGATGTCAAGAAAATGGCTAAGTGTCTATTGACATCAGTAGTCAGAATGCTGATTTTAGCAATGACGTGCTGACATCAGCAATCACAATGGTTACATAAGTGGCGTTGAGTGGTTGTCGGCCCGTGTTGCTGGCTGTTTCTTCCCCTTTGGTTTTCGTCCTTTCTCACATGCCGCACCTTCCAAGAGGGTGTGGTAGCACCAAGTCAGGGGAGATTGTACTCCTAGGCTGTTACACCTGCATGGTGATGATGTTGCATCATTACAATACATAGTTTTGCTACTCAGAGTTGTGTAGTTGCACAGTTGTGTAGATATGCAGCTGTGTGGCTACACAACTACACATGCACGTTGCGTGGCAATGTAGCTATACTGCAGCTGCTGCTTTTATTGTTGCTGTTGCTGCGGTGGCTATTACTACTATCTTTTCTACTACTACTACTGCTGCTAATTCTTCTATTGCTGTTGTTGCAGTTGCTGCTTGCGGCTGCTGCTAGAAGATGCCGTCGCTGCACGTTGCCACTGCTTGCAGCCGCCACCGCGAGCCGATTGCTAAATATACTTCTCACTTTCTTTTGTACATCAAGGAAGGCAACCAGACACGGCTGTTGTTGCCACTTGGTGCTGCTGCCGTTGTTGCTGATAGTACCGTTGCTACCATGCACTCACTGACGGTCAGACCATCAATTCGACAACCGAATTAGCAGGTTCTAAGACAAGACAGTCTTGGCTATAGCGTGATGGATATGAGGGTGCCAGAAAGTGACTAAAAAAGGTTGCTCCATTAAAGTTCTCTGGCATGTCTAGGACCGTAGTCATGACTAGGACCGTCCGAGCCAGACTTTCTGACACGCACACAAACGCTCCTTGCTTGACAAAAATCCTCTGGCATTACGGCGGAGGAGGGAAGAAGAAGGGGAACTGCCACTACTGCAAGAATCCCAGCCATTGGATGCGCGAATGCCGGAAGAAGAAGGCCAACCTTGCGGCTGGAGAGGAATCAGGAAAGCAGTCCGACGCTTCCGCAACGCAACAGGTTTGAAGAGTGGATTCATTACCACCACCCAGGTCTTGCACGTCTTTGACAACACCACCTTGTTCTGGATCATCAACTTGGGAGCCACGCGACAAATGGCGTATCACCGGGAGTGCTTCGTTGTCTACACCGCCAGTGAACCTCGTCTGGTACACTTGGGGGACAATCATGTGAAAATGGCGGTTGGGGAGGGTGAGATTGTGGTTTGTGCTTCCGTTGAGGATGAACAAGCTGAATTTTGTGTGAAGGGGGTGCTCCATATTCCGGGGCTGGCAACTAACCTCCTCTCTGTCCCATCTCTCATCTCCAAAGGCAGTAGGTTTGCTTTGAGAATGGTGGCTTCACCATCTCTTCCCGTGCAGGCCGTGTGCTTGTAAAAGCAGGCAAGGAGGATGGACTTTACTGTCTCTATGTGGCATCGGAGAAGGAAGCCGACTCAGCGTAGGCGGCGTGCTGGGGAAAACACAACATCGGCCTGTGGCACCGCCGGCTTGGTCATCTCGGCTTGGGCGCCATCATCTCCTTGCAGCAGATGGTCCACGGCCTGAAGCTCAAGGGGATGAAGAAGCCAGGTGAATCGTCCTGTGAGAGCTGTATTGAAGGGAAGAAAGTCCGCGCTCCTTTCTCCGGGGAAAGGAAGGGGGCGGCTGAGCTTCTCCAACTCCTTCACTCTGATTTGCGCGGTCACATGCCATCTCATTCCTTGTCTGGCAAGTTTGTCACATTTTCTGATGACAACTTGAGGAAGACATGGGTGTCCTTCATGGCTGGAAAGGATGAGTGTTTTGATGCTTTCAGGGTGTGGATTGCTGCTGCACAAAATGAGAGTGGCAGGCGGTTGAACGTGCTTCGCACCGACGGTGGAGGAGAGTACCTCTCGGACGATTTCTTCAACTTCCTCAAGCGTCGCTGGAGCAGGCACAAGGTCACTCTACCTGGAACACCGCAGCTGAACGGCGTGGCTGAACGCATGAACCACACGCTCATGGAGTGTGTTTGCAGCATGCTCCAAGACGGGAGCTCCTGCCAACCTTTTGGGCGAAAGCGGTCAACACCGCTGTGTACCTGAAAAACTAGAGCCCTGCGCGCATCGTGCAGCCGATGACACCGGAGGAGGCATGGACGGGATGCAATCCAACAGTGACGCACCTGAAAGTCTTTGAGTGCGGTGCATTGATGCACGTGCCTGCCGACAGCCGTAACAACCTAGATGCAAAGTTGGTCAAGGCTGCCTTTCTTGGATATGACACCATGGGATACCGCCTCTACAACCTTGGTGCTTGCAAGATCATCCGCAGCCGTGATGTGGTACTTTAAGAGGACATGAAGGGCTAGACTTGGAGTCCTATGTCTACAGTTCGACTTGCTCCTACACTTGTCCCTGACTTGGGAGATGGTAGCAGAACAGGACAATGTGGAAGATGTCGGCGACAACAACATCGACAAGGAGGTGGAGGGAGCGGCGAAGGAGAAGGAGCCAGCAGCCAAATCTGATGAGGAGGAGCAGCAAAGCAATAAACATCAGCTGCCACAACAACCCGCACGCATCAACAAAGGTGTGAAGGACAGCAAGGAGCAGCTACAACGGTCCGAGAGGCTCACAAAGAAGCAAATAAAACAAGGGGACTGGCTGAACCTGTGCACCGTACCACTGCCAATGGAGTCCTCCAACCTCGAGCTCCTCTTCCTCACCATCACCAATAACCCAGCCACATTCACTAAAGCCATGCGCAATGCCGAGACGGCAGATTGGTGTGCCGCAGCAGATGAGTGGTATGGTGCGCTCATGAAGAATGGCACCTGGACCCTCGAGTAAGCTCTACATGGCAGCCGGGTGATCGGGTGCAGGTGGATCTTTAGGCACAAGCATGGTGCGGATGGTAAGGTGCTCAGGTACAAAGCACGGCTGGTTGCAAAGGGATATATACAGACTGAGGGTGTGGATTACAATGAGAAATTTACACCTGTCCCAAAGTTTCCATCCATCCGAGCGATATTCTCTCCTGTTGTTGCGATAGACAAGGAGGCACATGAAATGGATGTGACATGTGCATTTTCCAATGGTGACATTGAGGAGGATGTGTAGATGGAACAGCCAAAGGGGTATGTGATGGAAGGGAAGGAGGAGTTGGTGTCCAAGCTTGTGAAGGCCCTCTATGGCCTTAAGCAGGCACCGCGAGCATGGTACCACAAGATGGACAAGTAGCTGGCTGGGCTTGGCTTTGTGTGTAGTGAAGCCAACCATGTAGTCTATGGGCGTGTGCAAGAGGAAAGCCAGGTCATCATCTTGCTCTATGTTAATGATCTGATTATTGCATCTGACTCCAAATCTCTTTTGGATTATGTGAGGCAGTCCCTTGCTGCCAGGTTTGACTGGAAGACATAGGAGAGCTCAGCTACTACCTTGGCCTTCCGGTGAAGCGCGACTGGCAGCGGCTGACTCTGGAGTTGTCGCAGAGCATGTACATGAGTGACATCATCAAGTGCTTCAACATGGCAGGAGTACGCAAAGCCACAACACCACTGGAAGTGGGAGCAAAGCTGAGCATGACGCAGACTCCCTGTGGCATGCAATAGAGCAGCCGCATGGAAGCAGTGCCGTACCAAGCAACAGTTGGGAGCCTCATGTACGCAGCAGTTTACACGCACCTGGACATCAACGAAGCAGTTGGAGTGCTCAGAAAGGTTTGCGCAAATCCGGGCGTGCCGCATTGGGAGGCGGTCAAGTGTGTGTTTCTCTACCTCGACAGCAACAGCAGCCTTTGCCTCACCTTCAATGGCAGCAGCAGCCCCATCCTCATCGGCTACAGTGACGCAGACTGGGAGGTGACCTGGACACAAGAAGGCTGACCAGTGGGTTCGTGTTTATACTTGGGCGAGGTGCAATCAGCTGGAGGAGGAAGAAACAAGAGTGTGTTGCCCTCTCCTCCACCGAAGCAGAGTATATTGCCGTGAGTGAAGCAGCAAAGGAAGCCGTATGGCTGCGTGAACTGGTGGCAAGCCTTGGGCAGCAGCAGACCGCGGTGACCACCATCTACTGTCGGGAATTGCTCTGACCAAGAACGCGGTGTTTCACGATCGCACCAAGCACATCAACCAGCGTTACCACTTCATTCGCGGGCTCGTGGAAAAGCAGGTGGTGCAGATCAAGTTATGCCCTTCAAGCATGATGTTGGCAGAATTCCTGACCAAGCCGCTGGCAGTGCACCACTTTCACCAGCTGAGGGGACAGTGCGGACTTGTGTGATTTTTATCTTTGCAAAGTACGACAATGATGGATATGAGGGTGCTGGAAAGTGAAAAAAATAGGTTGCTCGATCAAAATCCTCTGTCATAACAGTTGCATAGAGGATATTTTGTAGGTTTCAACGCACTTTACGGAACTTAATTTGGAGTCTGTTTGAGTGAGATATGGATCTCCAAAACTTTGGAGATCATGGGCCGGGTTCAAGTGACGACCAGAGCATACTCATCACCAAAGGCAGACAAGATTATTGGCCAGGACGGCTCAGAGCGGCCTTCAATGAGAAAATCCGGCTGGAGGACCTCCAGGAGACTTCAAGGACGGAGCATTCTATGATTATTGGCCATGCAGCTCGTGTGAGACATAATTCTCATGTGTGACAAGGTGACTGCCGCTCATCCCGCTAGGCCACGAGAGTGTGCTATAGGTTCAACTTTGACAGAGTGTACCTCAGTGGTCCCTTGACCAAATGAGGCATACATGGGATTTTTAGAAAGCTGTTCTGATGTTATTGCTTACTCAATAATTGATTTAGAATTTGCACTCTCTGTAAACCTACATTTGCTTCCGTTATTTCTGTCTGTGCAACCTGCAACTCCCTCTCACATAAAGTTGGTCCTGCCTAGGTGGCTCTTGGTGAACCTGGTCACCTCCCTGCGGTCTGCCCCAACTTTCCATCACAGTGAGCACCAAGGTCTGCTTTATCTGTAATTGCATAACCCGTGCTTGTATTTTAGAAACAACACAACACCCTGCTCCAAGATGCAGCCAGCACTTAGTCAAATTAAGCATTGCCGCCGGCTCCCACTTGGAAGACATTCCTCTTGCCATGGCCTCTGAACCAAGTTCTCAGCGAAGCTGAACCGGAGATTCTACCACTGCATCCAGTCCCTTGGCTGCACTAGTGTCTGCCATGTCTGCCTAGTTTGACACAAGCAAGTGGAATCCACCTAGGAGGAGGGCACTCACTGGTGACTTTCTCACCAAGGAGCTGTCCAAGCACTGCAAACCGTGTCCAAAGAGCAGCACGAAGGCAGGCTTCATTTGTGGGTTGCTTGCAAAAATCAAAAAATGGGGAAGTGTTGCAGCTCTATCTGCATCGTTTTGTCAAGAACTGGCTCTCCTCGAATTCATCAAGTCAGGGAAGACGAAAACTGCCGGTTCTTGGTTGGCAAGCAGAGACAGTGTGACCACTGACATGCTGCCTAAGCTGGATGTTGAGTTGGCAGAGCTTGATGCGCCACTGATGTAGGAATGATCGACCTATGGAACAAGCCTGGCTGTGGATGAGTGATCTGAGAGGCAGGTTAGACCCATCTCAAATGCAATGGCAGTGAATGCTATGGGATCAGTCCACCTGCTTTCACGTGATGCCAGTGGAATCACAAGGGATGCAGACCATGCTGCTTCTATGATAGAGGCCGAAATTGCAGCAGTGGTTGGGGACAAATTCATTTTTGTTATTTGTGACAATGTGTCAGTCAACAAAAAATCCTTTCCTGAGCTCAAGAAGAAGTTCCCAAAGCCGTTCTTTCAAGGCTGTCATGTGCATAACATTGTGTTCCTCATGAAGGACTCTCGAAAGTCAGCATGGGACGTAGGGATCATTAGGAAATTTGAGAAGGTGATTGCCTTCTTCAGAAACAACGACATGCCTCAGACATGGCTGAAGGACAAGACAGGGGGGAAGCTGCTGAAGAACAAGAGTGAAACCCGCTTTGCTTCTGTCTTTGACATGATGGAGAGGTTGCTGGAGCTGAGGCAGGAGTTGGAAAAGTTTTTGCAGCTGGATGTTTGGAAGCAGTTTGGATTGCAGAGGGATGTGGGGTTCAAGAGCTGGAAGAAGGAGGCGAGAAAGAGTGTGTGCTGCAAGATCTTCTGGCTGCAGGTGAGACAGCTGAAGGATCTGCTGTTGCCGTTGTTGAAGGTGTTGCATGCGGCTGACTCACATGGTGGAGGAGCTGGTGAGATTTATGAGGGGTTGCTAGACTGTGCTGAACAACTGAAGGCACTGGAGGAGAAGAAAGGGAGGAAGAGGAGGAAGGTTGCAGAGTGATACGTTAACTTTGTGTTGGATAGACTGGACTACCACTGGTCAAAGGAAATTTCATGTCCTCTGCATGATGCTGCTCGCCGGTTGCATCCAGAGCACTTCAAGAATGACCTGTCAAATAATGCAACCACCTTGCAGGAAGTGGTAGAGGCCTTGGTTCCTGAGGATAAGAAGGATTCAATCATGAGGTAGATGGGGATCTTCCTGTTAGCACATAAAACAATGCACCATGATCCCATTGTGATATCACGCAGGAATTCCAATTCCATTTTGCAGTTACAAAATTGACATGTGGGACAATGACTACCGTTGAGTGGCACATGAATCATATGTGCAATCTTCCAGTGCTGAGGGATTTTCCCTTAGTGGCTGCTATCACAACCATGCTCCTTGTCTGAGTGTGAACTTGTGATTTCTGTACACGATCGGATCCATGATTCCAGGAAGAACAGGCTCAATAAATCAACCATGGAGCTCCTCCTGCATTGCCAAGTCCGTTTGCACAAGCACTATGGCAGGAATGGAAGGAGGGAAGCAAGGAATCTGGCCAAGGCTGCAGCAGCTACAGCAGAAGCAGAAGGAGATGCCAGTGAGGATGAAAGAGAGGTGGTTGAAGAATGAGCACTGTTCAACGAATCTGAGGATGACTGGGAGACGGATGAGGGAGGTGAGGATGAGGAGGAGGAGGAGGATGTGGGGGTATTAGGAGGAGACAATGACGTGGTGGAGGTTATGCCCTCCGTTCGTGTCATGAGTGACATGCTTCGAACTCTTCATGCACGTCCAGTGCGTATTCGCAAAGAGGAGAAGCCAAAATACAGAACCTTAACTGTTGGAGGGAGGAGAGAAGCCAGTGGAGATGGAACAGTAAGTAGAGGAGGATCATCTGGCAATGGAGCATCAACTACAAGGAGAGAAGCAGATGCCAATGGCACCAAAGGCTGGGAAGAAGAGGGGGGTGAAGAAGCATCAGCACGTGGGGAAGGACGAGAAAGTGAGGAGATACCAGCAAATGGTACAGTTTCAGCAAGTGGGGAAGGAGAAGTAGGTGATGAGGGAGCAGCAGGTGGGTCAGGAGCAGCAGGTGGTCAGGTGGGAGGATCAGGTGAGGAAAGAGCAGCAGGTGGGTAGTTAGCTTCAGCAACAACACGTGATCCAGCATTAACAGCAGCTTCGAGGATTGGCAGTACCAATCATAGTGCAATGCGTACTGCCCTAGTTACCCTAGCAGCAGCTAAGGCATCAGAACGTCATGTAGGTAGTGCAGTGGCAGCTACAACAGCAAGCAGGTCGGCAAGGCGCAGAGCTGCTACATTTTGGAAGTAGGAACCTGTTGTGACATTGTCGTTGAAACTATCCTTCATATCTTACGGTCTATGATCCATGACTAGATTTCCATCATGTGCATTGCATTGTTATGCTTCTACTATAGCTGAATAAATATGGGAGAAGCTCAATTCATGGATGTTGTGTACACACGTGTGTATGAACTAACTGAGAAATTGCAACCTGCAGCTGTATACCTGAGGTCCATGCCTTTGCCTGATGTGCTGTGTGCATGATGAGTGTGCATACAGTACAATGGATGAAAATGAAGTTCCTTACTGTCTAGTACACATCAGAACTGAAGAAGGAGTGCAAAATTTAAATTAGCACATCATAAGGTCTGTTTAGTGTTGAAAAGCTTCAAAGGTGCTAAAGTTGAGGATTTGACGAACTCATAACTTCCACAAATTTGGCTCTCTCACAGATGTTGTGCAAATCTATGTCCCAATGTATTCTAACTGACCCTTTCCACTATTTTCACATCAATGTGGCCAACCATGGGTGCATTGATGTACCAATGTGGACATTGATATACCAATGTTCAAGGTACAAAGGACAACACTGGGGGAGGGAGGGAGGATGTCAAGCCGAGTGAGATTGGAGGTGAAAAGGTGAGAGCTGGCACTCATGTTGGTCAGTAGGTTGGGTCATAATGCATGAAACCAACCACAACAGCACTGTGATTGTGGCCGCTGAGGATTTCCTGGTAACTGACCAAGCACAATCAACGTTGTAGCTGACCAAGGATGCAGTGGCATTTCCCACAAATCTTCTGTCCAAACGTTTGGCACAGATTTGGTTGTCTGGCAACTGCAGAAAAGGAATAAGTGCTGGAGAGCATTTGTGTCCACTGCCTTTAAGCTTGATGTGCCATCCACTTACTTTCCAGTTCGACATGCCACCTACTCACCGTCCAGTTTGACGTGCCACCCATTCACCTTCTAGTTCGACCTGCCACCCACTCACCTTCCAGTTTGCGTGCCACCCTCTCACCTTCCAGTTTGTTGTGCCACCCTCTAAAACTCCAGTTTGACGTACCACCCACTCACCTAACTCCTTCACGCCCGAGTGCCTGATGGCCTTAATACCTTATGGCTTTCACATCTCCAGGCCTTCATGCCTTCACGCCTTCACTCCTTCAGACCTTCACACATTCACACCTTCATGCCTTCACGTCTGAATGCCTTCACGCCTTCATGCCTTAACATATGAGTGTCTTTTCCATGTAAAGCAAGCCTTACTCACATTTAAGGCTAGAATAATCCATTGAGCTGAAAACGGTTGTCAAAAAACAAAGCAAAAGACATCGGGACTGGCTTTGAATGCACAAGGCACTTCCAGTGTCGGAGCACAATTGTACATGGAAAAGGTAGAAAACATTGGGGGACACGTAATATGTGTAGGGATTTTCTGTGTTATGATCATCCACAATTTTGGTGCAATTTTTGGAGGAGAAAAATTTTTCCATTTTGTCTTAAACTCTCAATTTTTTGGGGTAAAGAAACAAGTCCACCATGCTGCACAGGACACTGTGCCTTACCTACCTCCCCCCCCCCCCTCCTTTTTCTAGGCATGGTGGGTTTTCAATCCGCTTTGCCATCCTATTGGCACAGTAGATCCCTAAGGTAGTTTTCCAAATTTTGACCTCAACCTTGGCCAGCCCGCCCAAGAGCCACCTAGGTAAGTTGGCCACATCTAGATGTGAACCCTGACCTCCTGCTTTGATATCCTCTACTCATACCATTAGGATAGGCAAAGAAAAAGCTTGAAAGCATTTGTGGCACCCAAAGCAAGTGTTCAATGGCCTTAAACAAAGGCATCACTGTTTCAGGATAGCCTGAAACAGTGACCGCCTTAAACACCTTCATTGTCACTAGCCTTCACTCATTGCTTGTGGCACCCACTCACCTTCTAGTTCAACGTGACACTTTCTTATCCACTTGCCAAAGTTGTTTTTGTTTGGCTGTAACGCATTTCCTGCTGTAAAAGCAAGCGGTGCCGTTGCATACTCCTCTAGCTCAAAACATGCCATGCTGTATTTCTTGCCCTTACAACACAGCATGGAATGGCGCAGCAGAGGGAGAGGCACAACAAGGGGAGAGGTCACGCAGGGGGGGAAGCAAAGCAGGAGTAACGGCACAGGAGGAGGGGAGGCACAATAGGGAAAGTTTTGCAACGGGGTACAAATTACACCCACAATCACACAGTGAAATTCAGGAAAAGAACAAAAGCAATTCAGAGAAGGAACGAGTGCAAGGAAGGGAAAGAATGAGAGCAAGTTGGAGAAAGAACAAGAGCAAGTTGGGGAAAGAACACCAACGAGAGCAAGTTGGGCAGTCTCTCTTCTGAACAAGGGCAGCAAAGTCACCATGGTCCTATTGAGTAACGTGACTGGATTGAATTGAATAAAAAATAAAAACTTCCTCTTGACTCAATCTAATGGAATGAAATGTTGACACTTGATCACAGATTGACTTAGATCAGCCCCACCGAGCCCTAGATCCATATTAGGATGCAGAGCACCAAATTACATCAATTGTGGCAATTCTGCTGTAGACAATGGATGGAACTGAAAGATTTTTTTTGGGCCTTCATGATACTATTCCTCCCTGAGATTTGTAAGGTTTTGGCCATTTTTGCAAATGCATTGCGAATTACAAAACCCTTGTTGTTACATTTTGACCCAAAAACTGAAGTAAGTCAGAAATAAGATTGAATCAGGTTGCATGCTTTGTGCCCAATGAAAATTTGAAATCAAATTGGATCAATCTCACCACTTTCAATCCTACCCATTTATCTCAATAATCTACCTTTCCGCAGACGACCCATGTGATCAATTTTTCTAATTCCGGCCACCTGCATCCCTATTTAAACACACACACACACACACACACACATACACACACACACACA
>SZWC01008190.1:102131-113259 GCA_023375785.1 Penium margaritaceum
CCCTCCCCTTCCCTATGCACACATGCACCCATCATGCACACACAAGGCACACAAATACGTATGGCCACCAGCACACACACACAAACACACACACACACACACACACACACACACACACTTCAGCAAGACTCTTAAAATGTTTTACAGAACAAACACCTCAGGTCTGGAAATGTTTTCAAACCTTCACGCCTTTCTGTTGAATCAAGTTTCCTTGGGCATCTTGCAAAGCTTCATAAAGATTGTTATTCTGATTTCTGCAGTGCATGTCCATACCCTTTCTGCAGGTAGGCATTGGCAAGCTTTTGGTTCAGTTCTATGGCTATCTTGGCGTTGGCCATGGCAGCTACAGATGCAACAGTAGTAGTAGCAGCAACAACAACGGCGGCAATGGAAGCAAAACCAATGGCAGTGAGAGCAACGATGGCATTAGTTGTGGAAGCCACACCAACAGTAGCAGTGGTGGTAGGAGCAGAAGTTGGGGGGGTATAGGGGTGGAGGAGGAGAAGGAGGAGGATGAGGAAGAGGAGGGTGAGCAGGAGGGGGAGGAAGAAGATAAGGAGGGCAAGGTCATTTGGAAGAATGTGAAGACTCGGGGATTTTGCTCTTTCCTCAGGTGAAAACAAAGAGGTCAAGTTGAATCTAGCACATGAGCACATGACCACACATCCTCTACCATGTGAGGAGTATTTCGAGTTCTCAGTTTGTCGACTTAGCTCTATTTGAATCGTTTCGGCTCCATTTCACTTGGCCCAACTCATTTCAATTTCACAAAAATCCATTCAAGAAAGCACAAAAAACATTGCAAGTGGTGTCACCATGTAACCCTTATCCCACAGCGAACCAGCTGACTCAACGCTCTAACACCACAAACAACCACACATACACCACCACCTGAGCTCTACTGGGAAGGGTTGAAAATCTCAGAAACAAGATGTCGACCGGCCTGAGGCAAACGGACTAGAAAACAAGGCCGACACAATAGCACCTGCTGTCTGCTCCTAGCATTTCACCTAGGAAAACGTATCACCCTCAGGATCACGATTTCACACTGAGCAATTCCTAGGCAATCACTTGCAAGAAACTGTGTCCATTTAACACTGCGTCACTTTTGCACGATGTGCTAGTCAAAGGTTAACTCCTGGGGCTTAGACCAACCAGTGTCTTATTTATACTGTTCCTTGGATGGACAACTCTGTGAGGAGCATCTTAGGCCAGATTGTGTAACCAATCTGGCAGAGAAGCCGCAAAACCAAAAAAGCTCACAAAGGTTTTTAGGCCTTCTTCCTTTGTTGACATGTGTCATGCACCCCAAACTTAATCAGGCATACACTTCACCTTCAAGAGAACTAACGCCTTAGCATTACATCTCAAGAAGAGCTCAATTCGTCAATATGAAAGAGAGCATCAAGCAAGGGTTGATTGATTAGCATGCAAGACAAGTCCTTTTATAGCTGTCTGTCCAGTCCTAGAACTCAAAAGCACATTCCTGGGAAGTGGCCTGAACCAGCCACGTCACGAATAGACTTGCACTGTGGGCTTGACACATAAGCATCCTAGTGTCAAGGTGACAGACCAACCATGTAACATCCAAGAAGCTATGGACTTTCTTTCTTGGAAGCTTCCACAGCAAACAAGATGTGCATGGAGCCAGGATCAAACTCGTGAACTCTCACTTGGCCAAATCAACAAAATGGCCAAGGTAACCACTCACCCATATGGTGTACTCACAGGTCATATCTCACATGAGACAGAGCATAGTTGAGTCACATCACAACGGATCCAGGGATCATACCTCTAAAAGGGGCAGAGCATTCCTGATCCATCCTACAATACTGAATAAGGTTCAAAAACAATCAACAAATCTCTCCCTTGCACCTTGCCTCAGTGGACATCATCATTCGTCATCTCTTGCGTTTACCATGCCAATACCTTGCCTGCCGGCCTGGTGGAGATCCTTGTCCAGTGGCTTTGTAAGCAAGTCAGCCCGGTTCAACTTGGTACCGACATACTCAAGCTCCACTGTCTGCTTGTAGACCAGGTCTCGAGCGTAGTGGTAGCGGATCTCGATGTGCTTTGTGCGCCTGGACCAGAAGGGGTTCTTTGACATGTCAATGGCGCTCATATTGTCAATCTTGATGACTGTCGCCGTTGCCTGTGGTGCCTTCATCTCAGATAGCAGGCTTCGTAGGCACTGCATCTCTTTACACACCTCAGCCAAGGCGATGTACTCAGCTTCAGCTGTTGACAGAGAGACACATTCCTGCTTGCGACTTGCCCAACTGACTGCACCTCCATTCAACATACACACAAAGCCGGAGATAGATTTTCTGTCATCGACATTCCCTCCCCAATCAGCATCAGTGTAGCACATGAGACGCAGTGATGCGGATCCAGCNGGGGTTCTTTGACATGTCAATGGCGCTCATGTTGTCAATCTTGATGAATTTCGCCATTGCCTGTGTTGCCTTCATCTCAGATAGCAGGCTTCGTAGCCACTGCATCTCTTTACACACCTCAGCCAAGGCGATGTACTCAGCTTCAGCTGTTGACAGAGAGACACATTCCTGCTTGCGACTTGCCCAACTGACTGCACCTCCATTCAACATACACACAAAGCCGGAGGTAGACTTTCTGTCATCGGCATTCCCTCCCCAATCTGCATCAGTGTAGCACATGAGACGCAGTGATGCGGATCCAGCGATGCCTCCAAATTGGAGCTCCACGTGCTGCGTCCCCTGAAGAAAGCGCATGATGCGATTCACGGCCTGCCAGTGAAGTGGACCGGGATTGGCCACAAACCGGCTCACCTGCCCAACAGCATGGGCTATATCTGGTCGGGTGGCGACCATGGCATACATCAAACTGCCCACCGCAGACTGATATGGGATGCCCAAAAAGTCAGTTTTCTCCGCTTCGTTGGATGGGGACATGGAGGTGGAGAGTTTGCACTCCGAGCTCATGGGTGTGCTGGCAGGTTTCCAATCTGCCATGTCCTATCTTTTGAGGATGGAGTCGATGTTCTTTGTGTGGTTCAGGCTGANCACACCTTGCCCTCAGGAGCATCAACCCCCTCCGGAACCTCCATCAATACCTCCTTGTCAGGTTTTCCATAAAGGAATGCTGTCTTGACATCCATCTGGTGGACCTCCATGTTCTCAGCAACAGCAATGGCGAGCATTGACCGGATGGAGGCAAACGTCACAACTGGAGGAAAGGTTTCATCGTACTCTGCACCAGGCCGTTGGGAGAATCCTTTTGCTACCACCCATGCCTTGTACTTGTCTATCTTGCCATCTTATTTCCTTTTTACTTTCAGCACCCACTTGGACCCCACAACATGAGCCACGACAAGTCTGTTCACCAGCACCCATGTCCCATTCTCTTCGATGGAGCTGAGTTCACTGCAAATTGCTTCATCCCACTCTGCTTTGTCAGGCCAAGTGAGTGCCTCTGCGACAGACGTTGGCTCCTCTTGAACCAAGAATGAATAGTAGAAAGCTGTCCATTCACCCTTATCTGCATCGCAATGTTGCCAAGGTACTTTGAGGCGTGAACTGCTCCTTGAACCTGGTGGCTGGTGCTAATGATGTGTAGGGTGGAGGTCTGGTTCGTCATTGATGATGGGATATGAATCCTCCTCATTGTCTGGAGGATCAGATACGTCGGAATCAGAGTCTGATTCCTCCGAGTTATCTTCATGACCTCCTCTCCCTGTTGTAGTACCTATCCCATGCCATTGTGCTGGTGCTTCATCTCCCTTTACAAGGAGAGTGAGCCACTCTCCCTGTTTTGGAGCGTTCTCGAGTTCGAGATGCTCTCCCTTGCTCACAGAAACTTCGTGGAAATCCACGTCTTTGCTGCGGATGACCTTCTTGGCCCCTTGGTCCCAGAGTCGATAAGCCTTGTGGGCGGTGTCATTGCCAATGAAAATGCACTTTTGTGCTCTTCCATCGAGCTTTCCAGGGCCCTCACCGGCCTGGACCTTGGCAAACACGGTGGAACCAAACACCTTGAGATGGGAGGCATCCGGCTTCTTGCCTGACCATGCTTCTTGAGGCGTCTTCAGCTGTTGTGTTTGCTTCTTCTTGCCTCGCCTTCACAGAGCTGCTGCAGGTGTGAGGTTCACAAGGTAGGTAGCCGTACATGCTGCTTCATCCCAAAACATAGGAGGCAGCTTAGCGTCAAAGAGCATGCACCTTGTCATGCCTAGGAGCGTCTGGTTCATCCTCCTTGCTACGCCATTGCTTTGAGGTGAGTAGGGCTTTGTTTTCTGGTGTTCAATGCCCTGCGTCTTGAGCCACTCCCTGCAGGCTTTGTACTCTCCCCCGTTGTCCGTTCTGAACGCCTTCACCTTCTTTCCGCTCTGTCGCTCAGCCATAGCGACAAAGGCTTGCAGATTCTCCTTCACCTTGCTGTTTTTTTTGAGAAAGTATATCCACACCTTGCGGCTGTTGTCATCAATGCATGTGAGGAAATATCTGCTACCTCTATTTGATGGCATGCGGAAGGGACCGCACACGTCAGAGTGCATGAGGTCAAGGGGTGCGAGAGCACGCGTACCATTGCACTTGAAGGGTTTCCTTTTTGCCTTGCCTTGAAGGCATGGCTCACACATGATGCCGGTTCCCTCCGCCTCATCACCTAGATCCATCCCACGCACTAGCTCCTGCTTTGCCATGAGCTCCAATGTGCAATGAGCCACGTGCCCAAAGTGCCTGTGCCACAGGTTTTTGGAGGATGTGCACAGGCTAGAATGAACAGCTCCCGTGGTTGTATTTGCTTGCGGTTTAGTTGCTAAATCATCTGCTACCACTGCTTCCGCTGATCCAGCATGTCCTTCCTCATTTGAATCTACATCGCTGCTCTCCTCATCATCACACTCCACCAAAGATTCAGCTGTTGAATTCGTAGTTTTGGTCTGCAAGACGTAGAGCCAATCAACGCGAGGAACCTGTGCGACAACCTTCTTGGCAGAGTAGGAGATGTTGATCTCCTTGGTAGGAACTGTTACCGCTTCCTTCTCTGCGAAGACCACTGTCATGCCATGGTCAGTTATCTTGGAGATGGAGAGAAGGTTGGCTGTGAAGGAGGGCAAGTAGACCACCCCCTCTAGCTTGAGGTCGGCATCTCGACCGTTGACACCCACTGTGACTAGCTTTTCACCAATCCCCTCCGCTGCCTCAACCTTGCCGTTGGCAACTCTGAAGTAATTGTTGTATGGAGCAAGAGAGATGAAATCTCTCTTCTCGTAAGTGGTGTGCTCGTTTGTGCCCGAGTCAAGGCCGTAAGCTCCTGGCCTGAGTATTGCCCTCCCTTTGTTGGAGGTACACTCAGCCATCAAGCTTGTGGGATCCTTCCCACCATGTCCTCCTCGCCATTCATCACCGTCTCCTCCCTCTCTCTTAGGTGCACGGCACTCTTGAGTCCATTGTGCAGCCTTGCCACAGTTATGGAAGTTTCCTTGGCACTTTGCACCCCTTCCACTGTTGCTAGTGCTGTTGTTTCCCCTGTACCCAGAGGAGGAGGTATTGCGGAAGGCGCCACTGCTCCGTGAGGCAAAGGCAGCCATGTTTGCTTCACTGCTGCTACGACGCATGGCTTCATTTCGCACATACTCGAAGACGGTGGTGTACGAAACTAGATCTTCAGTCCACCCTCCAATCACCGTTATCATGGGGCCCCAAATTTTCGGCAGCGTCATCAGAAAAATCATGGTATGCATGTCGGATTTTAGGTCCCACCCCATGCCGGTGGCTTTTTGCAAGAGCGTCTCAAATTTTTGCATGAAGGCGGAGACATTCTCCCCTTCACAAAGTCTCATGCTGATGAGATTTTGTATAATGAAGAGACGGTTAGCAAGTGAGGAGGACTGAAAGACCTTGCCAAGTTTGGCGTATGCTGCGGCTGCCAATGTACAACCGCTGATGTGTGAAAGGACTGAGGGTTATATGGAGGATACAAGAATGGCGAGAGCCTTCTTGTTGAGCTTGACCCATGCCACGAGGTCACTACCCTCCTCCTTTGGTGCTGGGATAGTTCCGTCAAAGTATCCTAGCAGATCTGTGTCATCCATGATGATCTCAAACTGCGACTTCCAGAGCGCAAACCCCTCTCCATCAAATTTGAGGATAGGTGAATGATTCCCTGGTTCCCCTGTCCCTGCCATCCCTACAACTACAGCTGCTACGGATGCTGCACCTGTTGTTGATGCCGATGAACCTGTGTTTGAGGCCGCGGTAGGCTGTTGGTGAGAAGAGGCAACTGCTTCCCCTGTTCACGTTGACCGTTGCAAGTAGATGTAGGCTGATGTAGGCTGATGTAGGCTGATGTCAGCTCCCAAGGTAGAAAGGTGCAGATGTGTTGCATTCCCCTCCTGCTGATGTTGCCCTGTAAACAGAGAAGTTGAGTGAGAACGAAGGCGCTCTCACTGCTTGTGACCTTAGCGGTTGCATGCGTGAAACTTCTCTAACCAGAGGAGTGGGCCCATAACCCTTTGTTAGCTACTGAGCTAACCACCTCTGGCAGAGAAGCCGCGAAACCAAAAAAACTCACAAAGGTTTTTAGGCCTTCTTCCTTTGTTGACATGTGTCATGCACCCCAAACTTAATCAGGCATACACTTCACCTTCAAGAGTACTAACGCCTTAGCATTACATCTCAAGAAGAGCTCAAGTCGTCAATACGCAAGAGAGCATCAAGCAAGGGTTNCGTGAAACTTCTCTAACCAGAGGAGTGGGCCCATAACCCTTTGTTAGCTACTGAGCTAACCACCTCTGGCAGAGAAGCCGCGAAACCAAAAAAACTCACAAAGGTTTTTAGGCCTTCTTCCTTTGTTGACATGTTTCATGCACCCCAAACTTAATCAGGCATACACTTCACCTTCAAGAGTACTAACGCCTTAGCATTACATCTCAAGAAGAGCTCAAGTCGTCAATACGCAAGAGAGCATCAAGCAAGGGTTGATCAATTTGCATGCGAGACAAGTCCCTTTATAGCTGTCGGTCCAGTCCTAAAACTCAAAAGCACATTCCTAGGAAGTGGCCTGAACCAGCCACGTCACCAATAGACTTGCACTGTGGGCTTGACACATAAGCATCCTAGTGTCAAGGTGACAGACCAACCATGTAACATCCAAGAAGCTATGGAATTTCTTTCTTGGAAGCTTCCATAGCAAACAAGATGTGCATGGGGCCAGGATCGGACTCGTGACCTCTCACTTGGCCAAATCAACAAAATGGCCAAGGTAACCACTCACCCATATGGTGTACTCACAGGTCATATCTCACATGAGACACAGCATAGTTGAATCACATCACAACAGATCCGAGGGTCATACCTCCACAAGGGGCAGATCATTCCTGATCCATCCTACAATACTGAATAAGGTGCAAAAACAATCAAGACAAGCCACGTTTTTCCTCCCGCAGATAGATTTCGGGATAATTCTTACAATGTGCGAAGGAGATCTCAACATGAAGCTGTCCATCTCCTTGTACCAGATCCGTGGGGCCTGTTTCAGCCCATACAACGCCTTCACCAGCTTACACACCTTACCCTCGGGTGCTTTGACACCTTCCGGTACCTCCATTAGCACCTCCTTGTCGAGCTTCCCATAAACAAAGGCTGTCTTCACATCCATCTGGTGGATCTCAAGGTCTTTGGCGACAGTGACGACAAGCACGGACCTGATGGAGGCAAACGTGACGACCGGTGCGAAGGTCTCGTTGTACTCAGACCCTGCGCGGTGTGAGAATCCTTTCTCCATGACCCTTGCCTTGTACTTGTTGATTCCATGGTCTTGCTTTCGCTTCAACCTGATCACCCAATTTGAGCCCACCACCTGGGCGTTAGCGGGTTTGTCCACGAGCACCCATGTGCCATTTTCTTTGATGGACGTAAGATCGCTGTCCACCGCCTCCCTCCACTTGGCCGCATTGGGCCTTGCAAGTGCCTCAGCCACAGTGAGCGGCTCTCCTTGAGCCAAACAGGACCAGCTCTGTCCAGTCCAGCTTTCGGTGTCAGCGTCGTCCTTTGGATTTTGTTTTCTCTGTCGTGTATTGCAACGCTGCACTGCTGGTGGATCTTTGCAATGCTGTTGCTCCTGTGCTGCCAGCTGCTCTGAAATTTATTTACCTTCTTTTGAAGAGCCACTGGCCTCCAAGCTGATTTCAGAGGCCTTGGACGTCTCCGACTCTGTGTCGGAGCTCCCCGCTGCGTCAGCCAGCGCAGCCGCTATCCTTGCCACACCACTCTTCTTCAAGTCATGCCGCAATGGCACCACTTGCGAGTTTTTTTGACTCTAGCAGCACCAACCACTCTCCCTGTTTTGGAACTTGTGTGGGATCAAACACCTCTTTCTTGCCCTGTTTCCTCTCGTCAAAGGTCACGTCCCGGCTGGTGATGAGTCTTCTTGCAGCCAGGTCCCACGAGCGGTAGGTCTTGTGGGCTGTCTCTTAGCCCACCATCACGAACTTTTGTGCTCTTGCATCTAGCTTGCCACCACCCTCTCCCGCCTGGACCTTTGCCCATGCGGTGCAGCTGAAGACTTTGAGGTGTGATGCATCCGAATTCTTCCCTGACCATACTTGTTGTGGCGTTATCTGTTGCTTGCCATTTTTCTTGTTGCGCCCGCCCACAGCAGCCGCAGGGGTTTGGTTGACAATATAGCATGCTGTTCTTGCAGCTTCCGCCCAAAAGTGAGGTGGAAGTTTTGTATCAAAAAGTATGATGCGCACCATGCTGAGGATGGTCTGGTTCATCTGCATGGCTACACCGTTGCTTTGTGGTGTGTAGGGAGTTGTGGGCTGGTGGTTGATCCCGTGTTGCCGCAACCAGCCCTTGCATGTTTCATACTCTCCGCCGTTGTCGCCTCGTATTGCTTTGACTTTCTTTCTGTCAATGCGCCGGATAGCAATGGTCTACAAAATGGGTCCCGACATGGGAGGCCACGGACCGCTCTTGGTATTGCAACCAAGATAACATATCACCCTCAAATGAGGGATCCACACTTTAGGTTTGTTTGGTTAGCAACCTCACAAAGTCCGCATGTTGGTCTTTAGTGTCTCCCTTTGGTTGGACACTCTGTGAGGAGTCTCAAAGGCAAGAACTGTAAATGGATGCATGCAAGGTACAGGCTTTTATACTCGTAGAGCTTTGCTAAAGCTTTTGCTTGTAGTGGCTCCACGGGAGCCAACCTCAACCTAGAGTCCTACTTGGCGCGTCCTTAGACTGCCAAGTGTCATCCTCAAGGTTGGCTCTAATAAGCTTCCTAGAAGCTTCCTGTCCCAGTTTTAACCACAAAGAAAATTGCGGCCGTCGCGGGGATTGAACCCACAACCTCTCGTTTGAGAGTCCGGTGCCTATTCAACAAAGCCAAAAAGGTATGGTTCCTATGATGAGCCACAGGGGACATACCCATTATGGGCAGTGCATTTTTGGCCCATCTCAGAATAGACCAAGGGGACATACTCCATGGAGCAGTGCATGACTTGTCTGTGTTTGTATCTAGCCAGCTAGACAGTGGACAAGGTACATACTATTTCAACACTTTCCAGTGTCTTGCACCTTTCTCTGACTTCTCCCTTGGTTTTGAGGAAGAAGATGCACACCTTGCGACTGTGGTCGTCGATGAAGGTATTAAAGTACTTGCCACCTCCGTTTGAAGCTGTGCAAAAGGGTCCGCACACATCGATGTGAATCAGATCAAGGGCTGATTCTGCCCGGTGACCGTTCCGCTGAAAGCGCATTCGCTTGGTCTTGCCTTGGAGGCAAGGTTCACACAGGCTGCCACACCCAACTGCATCCTTCTTGAAGCCATCCATGCCGGGTACCAGCTGTTGTTGATGGATGACTTGGAGCTTGCTGTTTTCAACGTGCCCAAAGCGTCTATGCAACACATCAGCGTCTTTGTCCTTTGCGGCAGAGGATGCTTTTTCAGTTTTTGTTGGTATGCTCTCCTGCGTTGGTACAGAGACCACTGCCTCCGCTGTACCCGCATGACCCTCGTCTTCTGAGCTCTTTGCTGCCGTTGCGTGCAATACGTAGAGCCCATCAACTCGTGGAACCTCTGCCACGAGATCTTTGTTGGCGTAGAGGACCTTGATGTCCTGATTCCTGGCAATGACCACTTCCTTCTGTGTGAGCACCACCGCCATGTCCTTCTCCCTTATATTTGACACGGACTGGAGGTTTGCCGCAAAGGAGGACATGTAGACCATGTCACATAGCCATAGATCATTCTCTGCATCATTGAGGCTGATGCTCACTAGCTTGTCTCACATACCCTTTGCGTTCACAACACTACCGTTTGCGCATCTCAACCACCGATCGGTGGGGCCGATGGAGACAAATCCAGCCTGGTCGTTGCTAGAGTGATGGTTGGTGCCAGAGTCGCGCCCGAAAGCTCCCGGCCTGAACTGCGCCGCTCCTTTTTCTAGAGGCGTGCTCTCTATTGTCATGTTGGTGGCTTCTTTGCCACCTTTTTTGCTGCCTTTATTCCCACCGCTTCTGCCGTCTTCCTTCTTTGGCGACCTGCACTCTCTTGCCCAGTACCCAGGTTTGCCGTAGTTGCGGCAGTTGCCCTGTCGCTTGGGAGCCTTGCCGCCATTGTTGCTTCTGCCACCGGCGCTTCCACTGCCGCCTTTCTGACCAGAGGCTGACCTTTTGCTCCCGCGGCCACCGTACCGTGCGACATGGACTAAGAAGGTAACCTCACTTCCACTGCAACGCATGGCCTCATTTTGCATGTACTCGGAAACTGCTGTGTACGTCAGGTCGTCCTCCTTCCAGCCGCCCATGACGTGTTGAATATGTTTGCCCCTTGTTCAGTCTTGTACGACGGATCAGGAATGCTCTGCCCCTTGTGGAGGTATGACCCCTGGATTTGTTGTAGGGTGACTCAACTATTCTCTGTCTCATGTGAGATATGACCTGTGAGTACACCATGTAGGTGAGTGGTTAACTTGGCCATTTTGTTGATTTGGCCAAGTGAGAGGTCATGAGCTCGATCCAGGCTCCATGCACATCTTGGTTGTTTTAGAAGCTTCCAAGAAAGAAAGTCCATTGCTTCTGGGAAGCAACACGGCTGATCAGTCACCTTGGCACAAGGATGCTTATGTGTCAAGCCCACA